>JAPDEH010000069.1:0-146061 GCA_027569075.1 Aspergillus asperescens | reverse complement strand
CTGCTTTGATTTACGCGCTTTTCGTGGCATGGTGGGTGGTTAAAGATGGTAGGTGGTAGACGCGTCGGAATTTTTTGGAGTTCTGCGAACCGACCGGGAACTACGAACCGACCGGGATTTACGTTATTAATATTAATTGTTAGTAACTATGGGGTACTTCGGTACGTCAACTGGCAGGCGGGACAGTCATCGTGCTGTTTTAGGTCCTCCGATCTCTGCGGCTGCTAGGATCACTCAGTACTTTTTACTGTATTATTTCTCTGACTTATAAGCTGTCTACCTCACATTCGGATCCTCCTCGGCGCTGGTAGCTTGTTGGTTTGTTGTCTTTGCCTGGCGCCCCGCGGCGAATTCTCGGGCACCGTGTGGCGGCGGTGATAAGGCTCCTGGAGGCTGGCTCTAACAACCTGGGATCCTGCCTTCTTACATTCAAGTTGTCTCTATTATCTTAATCGTCCCCCCTCGTCGCCCTTCTCTCGTGCCTCTGCTCGTGTTCTCATCCTAGCGCGGTATTTTGCTGGTCGTGCGGTCACTGGCTGACTGTCACGAGACTATCCCGCCTGTTGACCCTCTCCAGCCTTGATTTCACGCCAGCAGTTACGCCATTCTCCCAATTATTCTTATCTTTCCCATATTCCACCCCTTGTACAGCTCCAATATCCTCTACCTCCCTTTTAATCCTTTCCCACCCCTCGGGCTGTGCGATTCCTTATCAGCGCCTTCTACCCAGACCTCTCCTCCCACCGTGGAATCGTTTGCCACCCAGTCGATGACCGCCCGTTGTGCAAGCGACGGAGATTGGTCTCCTCCCCGTTAGGAAATAAGACACAATTCGAATTCGTATCTGTGGACTCACTTTGTGAAGTATATGTCGTCATTGTCGAGATCCTCCTCCATCTCCGGTTCGTCTCCAACCACTGCCTCCGGACTCAGGCTTCATGCGAGCTCGGAAAACCTAAGGACACGCGAGGCTGGGCCTGCTTTTGATCAGAGAGTGGGAAGAAGGAGGTCTACGCTCACAGGACCCGATCGGAAGAGAAGACTTGTCAACCCGGAGATATTAGCTGAGACCAGCTATGCTAGACCCCTCGGGATCGCGTCGAATAGTAGAGCGGAAATGGATAGCAGGCCTATCTTGAATACATCATCGCGCATACAGCCGGGTATACCCCTACCGGGATCCTCCTATGAGACTGCGATCGACTTGTCCTCTTCGCCTCCAGCAGGGCCCTCTCAGAGGGCCCTCAACCATCACCAGAGTTCATGGCTTCATGGGGAAAATCAATATGTGGAGTATAATCATCCGAAGTGGCAGCCAGACGCGGAGGTGTCGGAGTGTCCTATTTGTCGGACCCCGTTTAGCTTTTGGTATAGGAAACACCATTGCCGGAAGTGCGGCCGAGTTGTTTGTTCGTCATGTTCACCTCACCGGATTACAATTCCGAGGCAGTATATTGTTCATCCCCCAACTTCCGATCCCTTCCGCGCCTCTGCGCTTGCACAGCACACGACCCAGATTGTCAACCTAGAAGGGGACGATTCCGCGCCGTCGCCGTTGGCCGCGAACCCAGCTCTTGGTGGTGGCGAGGAAGTGAGACTCTGTAACCCCTGTGTTCCTGATCCGAACCCTGAGCCGCCGCTCGGATTCCCCCCTGTTCGGGCGCCTGGCGACATTGGGTCTGGTCCAGGTTGGACGCGGCATCGGTCATATCATTCGCTGTCGACACCATCCCACCAGCACCCATTTGGGTCAATTGTAAGTCATCACATACCCCGCAGTATCGCTAGAGGACTAACACATAATCTCTTAATTCCAGCCTGATACCTTTACATCTAGGCCATCACGCAGAACCGTGGGATCCAGCGACTACCCTGGCTTTACGGGGTTTGGCACCGCGTACGCTCCGTCATTTCAAGGGCGTCCCTTAGGTTACGGCTCGATGTCAAGTACTCGTTCGCCCCCTTTCACCGCATCGAGACATCCTTTTCATTATCCCAGGAATGGTTCCTCGGATGCGCAGCCTATCCCCGAGCCGTCAACAAGCAGGCCTCGTACATCGCATGGTTCGCACTCGCGGTCTTCTCGGCTTATAGACGAGTGTGATCTCTGTCCAATCTGCGACAATCAGCTACCACCTATTGGTACAAATGGAAATGAGGACGCTCGAGAATCCCACGTTCGGGAATGCATAGAGAACCATGGTCGCCCACCCAGCGGAAGCCCAGTTTCACAGCCCCCTCTTCCCGTCCGGATGCTTTCCTTCACTGCGACTGAGAAGGATTGCATTGGACAGGATGACACGGAACAAGAATGTACCATTTGCATGGAAGAATACGAGGTCGGGCAGTCGCTGGTACGCCTCGAGTGCCTGTGCAAATTCCACAAGAGATGCGTTGTGGAGTGGTTTGAGCGGAAGAAAGAGTGTCCCGTACACAAAGCATCTTAGGCAGGCCCTCTTTGCTCCCGTCTTATACCATCTTGAGTTTATCGGTGACTTTTGTTGTGGGACGCGTTCCACCTTTTGCGTTGGCGATTTGGACTATATATGATCCCCTTCTACGTTTAAGCCTTCGTTTGTTCTTTTATATTATCCACAACCCCTCCATTGACTCGTCTTTATTTTCCTGCTCTGTTCTTCGCGTTGGCGTTTCACATGGGTGTGGCATATTCTGGCATTTGGTGATCTTCTCCCCCAAGCTACTCAATGTTAACGACAAATTATGATATTTAAAGACAAAACCAAGCTTGTAGTAAGAACTGTAGCACCTCGTCAATAGTCCGCCCTGGAGTTAGTTAGGTGTGAAGTGCTTTTGTACTACCTAGGTTAATGCCTGGGGCGAGAGATCTTGATTGGCTGCTGGGCGCCGCGATCCATCGCTGACCTCGTTTTTGTGAAGTGACTCAAAATCTCGCTCATCCTCTTTATCTTTCATCCAAAAGGCGTCTGGGGCTTCGGTTTGAAGGGTTGTTACTTGGAGGACATTTTTTCTTCTTGTCCAACCCCTCCTGACTGGGCCTTAATACCTGATTTTTGTTTGTGGTCGGCAATCGGGGTCCGGATTCACCGTTCTCCGGCACTGTCCCTCGGTGGCGGGCACTCGCACCAGCACCACGTCTCGAGCACCGCGTGGTTTCCCCAGACCTATTATTAATTAGCTGTGGCGATCAGCTCCTAGGTATGCTGGCCTTTTCCGTCGAGGCTCATTTTTTTTCGCCTTGCTGGTTGGGAGCAAATCTGCAACGATGCTCAAGCTGACATGTACTACCCAGAAAATCCCCGCAATCGATGGAGATTGATCCGCGATTGCATCCAAGGAGGGAGAACAGATCGGAGAGTGCGGAGTCCGGTAAGCATAGCTTGGTACTCTCCAGCTTTCCAACATCACTCACTGATGTACCTGTTCTTGCATGTAGTCTCCGAGTACCCCAAGCCTCCTTCCCAGTCCTCACGACGGCATCTCTCTTCGAGCATCCGGAACACATACGCCCAGTCCGTGCAGGCGGCATATCTAGGAGAAGTTGGGGAACCTTCTTCAGACTTCCGAGAGTTCCGCGCCTCCCCACATAACGACACCGACCCCAATGATCCGAATTCCGATGCCAAAAGACCTCGGGCCTGTGAAGCCTGCCGCCAGTTGAAAGTCCGCTGCGAACCTGACATTGTCAACGCAGACGAACCGTGCAAGCGGTGCGCAAAAGCTGGCAGGTCATGTATTGTCACGGTTCCGAATCGAAAGCGCCAGAAGAAGACGGATAGCCGGGTGACGGAATTGGAACGCAAGATTGACGTCTTGACGGCTACTCTGCATGCTACACAGAACATTGACGCGATTCTGCCGTCGAATAACAGCACTCAGTCTTCGTCTTCGAGGGAGGAAAATGTGGGACGGAGATGGTTGGTTCCAGGGCGCAGCAATTCAGACCGGACCATGCTCTCGAGGCCATCTCCGATGGGGAATAAGCGGCATCACAGTGGGAAGGTCAAGGATTCGCAGGATGCCGCCGCCCTCTCGACACCGTCACAGGCTAGCAACCCCAGTCCGGCACCGGAGAGTACCGATACTGCAGGGAGACATTGGTCTGCATCATGGTCAACTACGAACCCTGGCTCTAGGGAAGTCTCGAAGAGTCCTGATATAGTTGATAGAGGGCTGGTGAGTCCCGCTATTGCCCAGGATGCGTTTGCGCGGTATGTTGATGCAATGTGTCACTACATACCGATGGTGGTTTTCCCTCCTGGTACGCAGATGAGCGAGGTACGGAAACACAGGCCAGTGCTGTTTCATGCCATTGTCGCCGTTGCGGTTGGACCTTTTGAGTCGAGTGCACAGAACACACTTCTTCTAGAGCTATACAGGACAATAGCGGAGCGGGTTATTGTGAATGGTGAAAAGTCACTTGACCTGGTGCAAGCGCTCCTTGTATCATGTGCCTTTTATACACCCCCTGAGAACTTCGAAGAGATCAAATTCTATCAGTTGGCGCAGCTGGCCGTGGCCGTGGGAATGGACATTGGGATGTACCGGAAATCATCCGCAAAGCCGAAACCATTCAACTTCATCCGTGACTTTGTGAAGAATGCGCCAGTTACAAACCCTGACACTGCAGAGATGAGACGGGCTTGGCTTGGGTGTTATTTCGTATCTGTTCAGTAAGTTGTCTTCTTTCCCCGGAGGGAAAGAGCTATCTGACCGTGTCAGGACGTCGAGCGCTTTAAGACGACCGATTCTCGTTCGATGGCTTCCATATATGGACGAGTGTATTGAAATTTTGGAGAGTTCTCCTGATGCTTTACCTTCAGATAGGAAGATGATACATTGGGCTAGATTGGCACGGATTATCGATGAAATAAGTTCACGGTTCTTCGCGGATGACCTGGGAGGTCTATCGTTTTCTGAACCCAGGACCCAGTTCATCCTAAAAGCGTTCGAGAAGCAGCTGGAGCAGTGGAAAAGAGAAACTTCCAACATCAGTGAATCAGGTGAGCACAGTCTTGACTCATATGTGGCATTGACATTAACGACTTCAGCTATAATGACCCAGGCGCAAGCCATCGTCAACATCTATCTTCACGAAAACGCCATGATCCTAGATAACCCCAACGAGGAGACCAGGACGGCAGACACAGACATCTCTACTCCCGTCGCAGCAGCTCGCATAAGCGCGCTAAGTTCCACCCTAGCGTCCATCCACCAAACCATCGATACAGTTTGCTCCATTCCCGCCAGCGAACTGATCAGCGTACCAACAGTTGCTCTCGCTCGGACAGCATTTGCTCTCGTTGCTTTGATTAAACTCTACTCAATTGTGACAGCACCTGACTCATATATCGGGCAAGTGATTGGACCTAAAGATTTGAAAGTGGAATCATACCTAGATAGAGTGATCGCACACTACACCGCTGCAGGTTCACTCGCCGGTGGCGTCACGCCGGGCAAGTTCTCAACTGTCATGTCCATGCTGCGGGAGTGGTTCAAATCACGCAAAGACCAGCATGCTGACTTGAAGAACGCTCTTCAAGTCTCACAGGATGTGAATACTTCAGCCTCAGAACCGGGTAGGAATAAGGTAAGGTTACTTATGCCCTAACCTGTTCACCCATCTCTCTAACAAACATCGTAGAGCACCAGCATCCCACAAGGCAACACCCCCCTCCATCTCCTCAGCGAAGTTGCCACAGGCGAACCCCAAAACCAACCCAACCCAAACCAACAACAACAACAACAACAACAACAACAGCCATACCAACAATGCACCTACACACCATCCCGCCCTGGCTTCCCTATCTCCCAACCATCTCCAGATCCCATGGTCCAGCCACCCCTCCCTCCCTGCATAAGCCCATCCGAATTACCATCTCAACTCTCCACCAACACCACAGCTCCCGACACCTCCTGGCCAGCCTACGACTCCCAGCGCCAATTCTACCAAACCTCAACCCAATTCAACTCTACTACAACCGCCAGCCCCAACCAACAACCGCCAGCAGCCTCAGGATACCCCGATTTTTCCGTTCCCAACAGTAACGCGCTAATGATGGCGCCCGTCTCAATGGGTATGTTTGCCCCCGACTTGGGCCTTGACGAGCAGTTTTGGAGCACAATGGGGCATATGACAGGGGATATGCCGCTTTTCCCTCAACAGGGGAGTTGGCATTTTTGAGTGCTGTACATACCCTACCTACATATATTTGTAATACTAGCTATAGAGAGAGACCCTTACGTCTTTGACGTGGGTACAATATATCTCCATTTAATGAGCAGATCTCGGTCTTGGTTTTGTGTAGGGATAGACAAGAGTAGATAGCTAGGGGGGTGAAGATTTATATACTTTAGTATTATATCTGAGAGGAAACTTGGCCCAAGCTCTACGTCTCTATTTTAGGCTATTGGAGGTTCGAGTAGGCGACTGGCAGAAATATCCAGAGTATATATCATCCGAAATAGGGAATGACCTTCTCAGAGTATCCACGCCTCGTATTGACAGCTGGATTAGTGATTTAGTGGATCACTGGCAGTGAAGAATAATGCCTAGTGAGTTCGTGAGCCATCATAGTCTAACTCTAGTAGTATCTACGGAGTACTCTCCAGTTTATCCCAGTAGGTATTTGGTTAAGATGGCATGCTAGCCTCACAGTAATCCACCGCAGCTCTTTTTCGCCAAGCAAGACAATGAACCTAGGTGGTTTTTTAAACCGAGCAAAAAATGCCGAGAAAGAGGTCCCGTCTGATTTATCCTCGTCCGGCGAGGTTGTACCGAACAATGGCTCGAGGCTTTGTAATAATTCGCTGCTAATATTAATTCGTCACTCCTGCAGTGGGAGATGAACAGCTGCAGTGAGACCGTGAGACGAGATCGCCAAATCTGTAGTCCAATTCTCAATATGATGCTCAACCCCACGTCAGCGAGCTGCTTGATGATGCACAGACTAACTCTAACTCGATCTGGGATCCTTGTGTGATTAGCCGGCATGGGGAGCAGGGTTTGGGTTTACAAGTGCTGCCGATGCAGGAAGAACCGAAGAAGAAAGGAAAGTGACGGCGTAAACCGGGAGGCTTGTGGAAAGCTGAAGGTTGGAGGAATAATAATGGAATGGCTGGGCTGGGCAGGAGTGCCAGTGAATCGCCAACTGCAGTGGGGAGTTCGCTCGGCTCTGGCTGTCTGGCAGTAGCTGCAGGAGGATCAGATCCCATTTCTGCATGCCACGTGTAAGAGGACAAAGCGGACAAGACGTAATTTGACTGCCTTGGACGAGTTCCAGGTTGGATGTGCAGAATGAGACTTGGATCACTGGATTGCGTGCCATTGGGGCAGCATGAGCAGAGGAATCTTGATCGGGATCCGGTCGCAGGTGGCTAATTACCCAGCCACACCAGTTTGCGCGAGTCTGATCTCAGCCACCTGGGCAGAACCACCTGCTTGAATTTGGAACCCCCCACAGATTGCGCATCGAGTCCTTGGCAGGGCAAATATCTCCACCGCGACGGAGTTCTCCGTACAAGCGAATAAGATGGGACAGCATTATCAATTCATCATTTAGCTTGCTGGATGAGAACCAACCATAGAGAGTTCCTTTTTTTCGTCCCGAGATATGTGTGGCGTAGGCGAGCCGTGGCGGTGCAGAGTCAATCCTCAATAGATCCAATTCTGGCGCCCACTAATCCCGTCGATCCATCGGAGCTTCAAACGTAATGCAGGATAGAAGCGATCGATGGTCGCTGACGAGGGTGTTGGAGAATTCAAGGATTGGGATTGCTTATATAGATGCAGACCTCGAGGCCTCAGAGTGGCATGATTTGGGGTCGTCGGATGGTAGAATCTAGAGAGAGTTCCTGCTCTGTCCCAAAGTAATCGGATTATCGGACTAGCCCAGGACATCGATCGGCGTTCTTTTTTTTGAAGGCTTCCGTATCGACGTCACTCACGACTGGCTTGGCTGGCTTTCCTGCTTCGATCCATTCAGAATTTTAGATTTAGCTCTTCATGAGCCACTTGCGTCGTCAGTGTGGCTCCTCTCGTCTTTCACTTTCGGCTGCCCTGAACCTCTCCTCACTCCCTCTCCACTTCCTCTCTCTCCTCCCCTGGCCTTTCTTTTCCTACCTCGTCTCTTCCTATCTCCCATCAGACTAGTCGCCTACGAAGGACCTGGGGAATTTACACCCATATCATATCTCATGTGAGTGATTGATTCCCTTTTTAACTTTCTAATGGCTATCTTGGGTCGCGTGGAATTGCCGCGCTCCATCCCCGCTGCCGAGCTCAGCGGCAAGGCAACCATCCATCTCGCCATGCAATCTGCCCACCCACTCTTCCTTTCGTGCTTCAATTCTTCATCCTTGTATTTTAGCTGTCAATCGCTAGCCGCGCAGCTTTCTACACCTTTTCAAGTTTTATCCTGTGCTTGAAAACATTACGAGCCTGGCTGATTTCCCTTCACACAGATTGTACAGTCGAGTCGAACTTTGCAGTGGGTGACTCCCCCGCCGGAGTCTCAGCGACAGCCATGGCGTCTCAAATTGTAGGAAATGGCGAATTGAAGCAGGAAAAACAAATCGAGACCGCCGAGACTGCTTTCCAAAACTCTCAGTCGCAGACCCAGCCGGACAAAATCGAAAAAGAGCTGGTCGACGAGACCCGCAAAGCAGGTCTACCG
This sequence comes from Aspergillus asperescens, assembly GCA_027569075.1. Taxonomy (NCBI): domain Eukaryota; kingdom Fungi; phylum Ascomycota; class Eurotiomycetes; order Eurotiales; family Aspergillaceae; genus Aspergillus; species Aspergillus asperescens. The sequence continues at coordinate 137,407 of JAPDEH010000069.1, read as the reverse complement.
GCCTACCAATTCAATCCGGATGCGTCACCCGAAGAGAAAGCCGCCCAGGCAGAAGCTGTGCGAGTTCCTTCTTCACATACTTTGCCTGCTGGAGACGATTCGCTAACACTCGTCATTTGTTCAATTAGCGCATCCCCCCAGGCTTTCACCATGACCGGAAACCGAAGGCAGTGGGCGTCATAACAGACAAGGTGAGTTGATCACTGAAGGTGGTTTGAACTCAACACTTGCCTAATCGGGTCTCTCATTTCAGGACGGTGGCACCCCAGCACCGTATGACCTTCCTCCTCCGAGGTCCGCAACTACATTACTTAGTGAAGACAAGGCCGAGGAGAAAGCAGATCAGAAGAAGGAAGAGCTAGATGAGGACAAGCGATGGGCACGCGACCGAACAGGATGGGCTCCGCGGTTTGCTCACGAGGAATCCCAGGAAGATCACGATGAGGCAACCCTGTTGGACCATCAGACCTTTCTGGAGGGCAAACTGGACGATAAGTTTTTTGGCGGTAGGTGACTTGTAGATATGCTCTTACTTCGACTTCTATGATTACTGACTATCCACTAGATTGGTATCACAATGCAGGCGTCATCGTGTTTGCCTGCTTAGCTTCGTGGATTGTTGCTGTTCTGGGTGGTGGGCTGGCGTGGATCTTCCTTGTCATGGCCACCTGTGGCACCTACTACCGAACCTCGATTCGGCGCGTTCGACGCAATTTCCGTGATGACGTTAACCGCGAGATGGCAAAACAGCGCCTAGAAACCGATACCGAGAGCTTGGAATGGATCAACAGTTTCCTGGTCAAGTTTTGGCCCATCTATTCACCCGTTATGTGTGATACTATCATCAATTCCGTTGATCAAGTTCTGAGCACATCGACCCCGGCCTTCCTGGACAGCTTACGGTTGAAGACGTTCGTCCTGGGCAGCAAACCCCCGCGGTTAGAGCATGTCAAGACCTATCCTAAGACGGAGGTTGACACTGTCATCATGGATTGGAAATTCAGCTTCACCCCTAATGATACCATGGATTTGACTGCCCGCCAGTTGAAGGATAAAATCAATCCTAAAGTTGTCCTGGAAGTGCGTGTTGGCAAAGGCGTTGTCAGTAAGGGTCTTGACGTGATCGTCGAGGATATGGCTTGCAGCGGCTTGATGAGAGTGAAGGTCAAGCTTCAGATCCCTTTCCCGCACATTGAGCGGGTTGATGTCTGTTTCTTGGGACGGCCAGAACTCGACTATGTTTGCAAACCTCTTGGTGGCGACCACCTCGGCTTTGACATTAACTTCATTCCTGGACTCGAGAGCTTCATTAAAGAGCAGATTCACTCTAACTTAGGTCCCATGATGTACGAGCCCAACGTTTTCCCCATCGAGATCGCTAAGATGCTTGCTGGCAATTCTGTTGACCAGGCAATTGGTGTTGTTGCTGTCACTCTCCATGGCGCCCGCCAGCTCAAGAACCCTGACAAGTTCGCCGGTACTCCTGATCCGTATGCAATCGTCTCCCTGAACAGCCGAACAGAGGTTGGCCGCACCAAGACGATCCGAGATACGGACAGCCCACGATGGAACGAGACGATCTATGTTATTATCACATCCTTTGCTGACTCTTTGACCATCCAGCCCTATGACTGGAACGAGTTCCGAAAGGACAAGGAACTGGGAACGGCCACTTTTGCCTTGGACAAGCTTGAACAAGAGCCTGAGCATGAAAGCGTCTACCTCGAAGTCCTGTCCAGCGGTCGGTCTCGTGGTTCTATCCATGCAGACGTTCGATTCTTCCCCGTTTTGGAGGGTAGGAAATTGGAAAATGGTGAAGTTGAACCGGCACCAGAAATGAACACTGGTATCGCTCGATTCACTGTCGAGCAGGCTAAGGACCTGGACGGAACTCGGAGCATTGTGGGACAGCTTAACCCCTACGGTGTTCTCCTGCTCAACGGAAAGGAAATTCACATGACCAACAAACTCAAGCGAACAAACAGCCCTATCTTCCAGAACGCTTCCAAAGAATTTTTGGTCACTGACAGAAAGACCGCCAAGCTTGGCTTAGTGATCAAGGATGACAGAGATCTAGTTAAGGATCCGATTCTGGGATCGTATCAGATCAAGATGAACGATATGCTCAAGATGATGGAGAAAGGCCACCAGTGGTTTCATCTCCATGGCGCTCAGAGTGGGCGTGCAAAACTGGTCCTGGAATGGAAGCCTGTTGCAGTGGGAGGAATCGCAGGAAGCGCCGGCTACGTTGATCCCATTGGTGTCATCCGCGTCCACTTCAAGGACGCAGCAGATCTCCGGAACCTGGAGAAGGTTGGCAAGTCTGATCCTTATGCTCGTGTCCTACTGTCTGGCTACATGAAGGGCCGAACAGTTACCTTCAAGAGTAACCTGGACCCTGATTGGGACGAAGTTGTATACGTCCCGATTCATAGTGCTCGTGAGAAGCTCACCCTGGAAGTCATGGACGAGGAGTCTGTCGGGAGCGACCGGTCTCTTGGCTCAGTGGAGCTCTCTGCATCAGATTATGTTCGTGAGAATGAGGCTGGTGAATACGAAGTCGATGATGAGAAACAGCACGTTTCCAGTACGCTTCGCCTCGGCCAACGCGCGAAGGGAACTCTAAACTACACCATTGCCTTCTACCCGACCATCCCTGTCGTCAACCCTGACGATGAAGAGGAGGAAGGCGATGTAGAAGAAGAGGTAGATGGCGAGACCAAGGGAGCCGAGGTGACGAGGAAGAGCACAGATTCTAAGCGCAAGAGCAATCATACCAAGTCTAAAAGTGTGGACTCGAAGGTTTCCGGCAAGGGAGCTACCACAAACGGTACCGCGGAAGTCCAGACAAACGGCCGCCCGAGTATTGAGTCTGGACCTGACACTGGCAAAGACTCCGAAACCATGTCAGTCAGATCCATCAAAGAGGTGCCCAAAACATACATCTCCGTGGAGGACCTTTCCAATTACGGTGAGTAATATTCCCCCCCGCCCTTTTTTTTTTGTGTGTGTTCCACACTAATTTATCTAGAATCTGGCTTCATCGTATTCAAGCTGCATGAGGTCCAGCTTGCACGTAGCAATGTGCATGTGGAAATCCTCATGGACGACTACATGTTCCCAGTGTGGTCATCACCCAAGATCCGCACAAAGACCGCTAAGGTCGAAGATAGTATGTTTTCTAACCGCTCCAGACTGTGGGACGAGCTAACAGATGGTACAGTTGGTGATGCGTTTGTGCGTGAACTTGAGTTCTCAAAGATCACTCTTCGACTTGTGGAGAAGCTCAACGCAAAGAATGATGACGATGATCATATTGTGGCTAAACTAACTGGTGACACTTACTCTACACTCCAGCGTATTCTGTACTCCCCCACAGAGCTGGTCCTGCGATCTAGCGAGGGAGAAGTGAGCAAGGTCACTGTTAGTGCCCGATACATCCCTGTTACCATGAAACTTGATCCCACGGAGAGTATCAACAACATGGGTACCCTCACTGTACATGTCTTGGACGCTGCGGATCTTCCCTCTGCCGACCGCAACGGATACAGCGACCCGTACTGCAAATTCCGCCTGGATGACAAGGATGTTTTCAAGACTAAAGTGCAGAAGAAGACGCTCCATCCTGCTTGGAACGAGTTCTTCGAGGCTCCTGTCAAGTCTCGTATTGGCGCTAACTTCCGCTGCGATGTCTATGACTGGGACTTTGGCGACAAGGCAGACTATCTCGGTGGTGTCCCAATCGATCTTGGCATTCTGGAGCCTTTCCAGGCCAAAGAGGTTTCTCTGAATCTAGATGGAAAGTCTGGGGCTATTCGTTTGAAACTGCTGTTCAAACCCACATATGTCACGCGTTCTCGCCAAGGCTCATCTACCTTCTCCGGCACCTTTGCTACACCCGGAAAGATCGTTGGTGCCCCTGTCAAGGGAGTCGGGTTTGTTGGTGGCAACGTGATCAAGGGCGCTTCGTTCTTGGGACGCGGAATCATGTCGAAAATCCGAAGAGACGATTCCAGCGACGATGAGCAGGAACAGAAGGATGTACCATCAGCTATCGTTGTGGACGGAGACTCACCCGCCATCTCGTCGCCTAAGAGTGAGATTAACCATTCCCGTTCCCGAAGTGGCGCATCCCATTACGGCGATCGACTCAGTATCATTGGCAAGGGAGAAGCCGGAACAGCCACTATTTCGATTGTGTCTGCCAGCGGATATCCTCCATCGGCTAATGTCCGGGTGCATGTGCGGGCAATAGGAGCGAAGGGTGCCAAGGAGGTGCACAAGAGCAAGGCTGTCAAGAGTGGTGGTGGCTCTGTCCGCTTTGACTCTTCGAGCGAGACCTGCCGTGTGCACAACACGACCGCGGACGCGCAGTATTCAATCAAGGTAGTTGACCATTCAACCTTTGGCTCTGACACCTCGCTGGGAGAGGCCCTCTTCTTTGTCGATGACCAGGGCTCGGTCGCTGGACAGGAGAAGACCGTGAGTGTTGGCAGTGGAACGGTTGCGATCCGAAGCCGCTTCTCGGCTTCCGGAGACAGTCTCCGGCCCGGAACAGCATATTCGAATGCAGGTGACAATGCATCGGAGGTGGTGGCGGACAGCCCAGACTCAAAGAAGCCTCGACGTAGCTTCCTCAGCAAGCGCAATGCCAGCGGCGCTTAGTGGTGGATGACAATTTACAATATATTGTTATGTTTATATTCTCATGCTTATGCTTTATCTTGAGGTTTTTCTTTTTTCTTTTCCTTTCTTTTCTTATACATTTTTTTCTATCTGTTTTTTCTATTCTTCTTAGCAGCAAGCGTTGTGAACTCCACATGATGTAGCGTTTGCGCAACGGGTTTGGGCGGAGGCTCTTGGATAATGATGATTGTTAGATACAGATAGATACCTTTACTTGAAATGCGACTTGTGTAGGAGTTCCAAGTTCTTAGAACTTAGACCGCTTGTACGGAGTAGATACAGGCGGGTGACAGGTCCGATCCCTTTACCTGAAAACTTAGTAACAACTCCAGTGACACCTGTCTGTTCTGTATGCAGTTGTGCACTATGCAGTCTGCAGCCCGCGTGTACCATGTGTCATGAATTGGCCACCGGATAGGGAGAAGACTCGGAAGTGCGAGTAAGACATTGATTCAATTGGAATTTGGAAAGGTGAACAATGTCATTATTTTTTATATTTAGCCTCGTTTTAGCCAGAGCCCTCGACCACGGTTCGGTTCCATTTTCCAGTTTCAACTCTCAAGAGTCTATTTTAAGGGCAATCAATCTACTTAGCTCAGAGTTTGGAGCTCAGCCTCAGGCCTCAGGGATAACTAGCTTGATAAGATAACTACCGGGGAGGGGCCCCAAAAAAAGGAGGGATTGGAAGTTGAGAAGCTGGTCAGGTGCAAGTCGAATTTAAAATTAGCACTGGCGTTCCCAATAATAATATGTGTTCCATAGATAGTGCATCTGGCGACTGAGCTCCAAGAGTGATGGTGCATGGCGGGCATCATTGTCTTGAGTGGGTGGGTTGTTGAATCGATAGTCGCCTCGGCGATTTACCATTCACCAGCAGGAGTACGGAGTAGGAGAGGACTATGCATGTAAGGTGAGAGTATCTATAGTATCGCGGATGATTCTCATTATTGGACTTGGGCGGCTAGCAAAACTCACTCGCTCTGAGACTATGAGTCCTGACTCCCGAGACATGAAATTGTGGTGATGACGAGGCTGTGGGGCCCGTTTTATGAGATCGTTATTTATTGAACCCTAGGAGGGTCAAGATGGAGTCGACGCAAGAAAGGGGTTTGGATCGGGTTCTTCAATGGCCTGGTCTAGATTTGCAAGAAAGGAGGTTTCAGGCTATCAGGGCTGGAGAGCTGTCAGATTTGACCATCCCGAGTCTTGATTTGACTGCAGTGGAGGTTGCAGTTGGCGTGGGCAGTAGTTGCCACCAAGTTACCAATTGCTGAAGGTATCCTTCTCTATAGTATTGCTATGACTGTAGTCCAGCAACACCGCTGCCGTGTATCTAGATTCCTCTTATCAGGTACACCCGGTCATCTGGGAAGAAGATGTTTTGAATCCGTCCAGGAATGTTTCCAAATAATGATCCTGGCTGTCGCTCACATAGTTGTTGGTGGTTGTTTGGTACTGTCACGGCCCTGGCGAGCAATGGCAGCAGTGCCACTGGAATGGGCGGTAATGGTGGTACGGTACGGTCAGGGAGCTCCCCTCCCCTGAGTGGGGGGCGGCTAAGAATGATTGTTTTCGTCATTCATGGTTGTGCTCTCCAGCAATGATAATAAAACCATCCAGTGCTCCAGCTTGAAGCTTGCTCTTTGACTTTTCTTCTCCTCCCCTCCTATTCCTCCTCGGCTTTTGCCTCCCAACACCTTGTCTGTCCGCCATTGGATTGTAAGTCTGTCCCCCCCGGTCGCCTCTTTCGTGCTTTGAGTTGTGTCGCACTCCTCCCTCCTTCGCTAGGGATCGACAGCTGGGTCGACACACCATCTGTCTGCGGTGGCAACGTGGACCAGGGCAGGGCAGAGACGGAATAAAGCGTGCCTCTGCCCGCTCAATTTCTCGGCCTCAGTTTCATATACCTCCCTCAGCCTTCGTTGCTTGACGCTTTCTCACTAACGCCGCTACTCCAACACTAGACTTGCTGGATTCTTCGGCCTTCTCCGCATACCACATTCCAATACACCGATCACAATGGCCACAAAAGATCTGCCAACCCACCTGTCGTCGAACGCAGGCTTTGGCAAGCACCATGGAAAGACCCAGTCTCATATGGTAAGTTTTTCAGCAGCTCATGTTGTTTCTTTGTCTTGTGCTCTGCCATTTGGAAACCTGGAAGCGCTTGGTTTTGCCGCCCTCGAGTTGGCGCGGGACAGACCGCACTCCCAGGCAGAGACCAGCCCAGTGAGCAAGCACCGGTTGCGATTTCCGCAACTGGATGTCGTTGGTCATGCCCAATATCGAAGCTCCCAAGCCCTCTCTGCCTGCTCGCCTTAAGGTCACTATTGCGCTACCTGAACTACCCTCTGTCCGGTTCACATAGTACAACACATCTGGCGACGGTGTCCCGCTTCTAGCTAAGCAATGTCGTATGTTGTGCGGCCGTTGTTTTCGCTTGCTACACAGGTCTGCTTTTATTGTTTGAATTTGCTAGTTGTTCTGTCAACCCCTCTGTCGTCTCCAAGGTCCTGCGCTGGAGCGGAGGGGTGGGTTTCTGTTTGCCGTGTTTTCGATCTTTGACTCTAGATCCTAATCCGGAACTAACAAGGTCTTAGGCATTTGAAAATGCCTCAACCAGTGTTGCTGCTTCCCAGATGCGTAACGCCCTAAACGCCCTCGCTGAGACTGTCACGGATGACAGCGAACGCAAGCGATTCGAGGCCGAGACCGACAACTTCTTCGCCCTCTTCCGCAGATTTCTCAACGACAAGGCCAAGGGCAACGCCGTCAACTGGGATCGCATTGCGCCGCCTCAGCCCTCACAGGTCGTGAACTACGATGACATTGGCAAGGAGTCGTCTGTCGAGTTTCTCAACAAGCTGGCTGTCGTCAAGCTCAACGGTGGTCTGGGTACTTCCATGGGTTGTGTCGGTCCCAAGTCCGTCATTGAGGTCCGTGAGGGCATGTCATTTTTGGATCTGTCCGTCCGTCAGATTGAGCATCTGAACCGCACTTACAATGTCAACGTGCCCTTCGTTTTGATGAACTCCTTCAACACCGACCAGGACACACAATCCATCATTAAGAAGTACCAGGGCCACAACGTTGATATCATCACCTTCAACCAGTCTCGTTATCCCAGAATCATCAAGGATTCGCTGTTGCCGGCGCCCAAGTCCTACGATGCCCCTCTACAGGACTGGTACCCCCCTGGCCACGGTGACGTCTTTGAGTCGCTGTACAACTCCGGTACTCTCGACAAGCTTTTGGAGCGTGGTGTTGAGTACATTTTCCTGTCCAATGCCGACAACCTCGGCGCCGTTGTGGACACGCGCATCCTGCAGCACATGGTTGACACAAAGGCTGAATATATCATGGAATTGACCGACAAGACGAAGGCCGATGTCAAGGGTGGTACTATTATCGACTACGAGGGCAAGGTCCGTCTTTTGGAAATCGCCCAGGTACCGAAGGAGCACGTCAATGAGTTCAAGTCTATCAAGAAGTTCAAGTACTTCAACACAAACAACATCTGGATGAACCTCCGTGCCATCAAGCGCGTCGTCGAAGAGAATGAACTCGAGATGGAGATCATCGCCAACGAAAAGTCTATCCCTGCCGACAAGAAGGGAGAAGCCGACCAAGCCATCTACCAACTTGAAACCGCTGTTGGGGCTGCTATCCGCCATTTCAAGAATGCGCACGGTGTCAACGTTCCCCGCCGTCGCTTCCTTCCTGTCAAGACTTGCTCTGATCTGCTGGTGGTCAAGTCAGATCTCTACCGCCTAGAGCACGGTCAGCTCGTCATGGACCCCAACCGATTCGGCGGTGTGCCGGTCATCAAGCTCGGATCCGACTTCAAGAAGGTGTCTGACTTCCAGAAGCGTATTCCCAGCATTCCCCGCATCGTCGAGCTAGACCATCTCACCATTACCGGAGCCGTGAACTTGGGCCGGAACGTGACCCTAAAGGGCACCGTCATTATCGTGGCCACGGAAAGCAGCACAATCGACATTCCCCCAGGCTCTGTATTGGAGAACTGCGTTGTACAGGGCAGTCTGCGTATCCTCGAACATTGATTTGGGAAGCTTAAATTGTAGCTAGCTATTTTTCTTCCACTAATTCTAAGCCTTTTATTGAACCGGATCATGGGGATTTTGGGGTTAATGTGGTCTGTGATGTGATAGTAGCCAAGTAATCATGTGAACACAGTAATGAATCGCTTTCTGCCAGGCACCCGGCCACCGGCCACCGGCCCCGTCCTCAGAGTAGATCGATCTTAGTTATATCGTCATATCTGAGGTCGTGGTGTTCTCGAGCTACAAGTAGCACCAAGATGGGCCGAATATGGAAGAGGAACACCCAATCATGATCGAGGAACACATCACCACTATTCCGTCGGTAGTCTTGAAGACCGACGGGTCTTCGAACCGAAGAGACGGCAACGGTCTCGACCTGCAGGGTTGGTGGTGCCACCGGTGCTGCTATCACGTGTGGGTCTCCCACAGGGGAATCCAGGCGGAACTCTGATCCTCACCTTCCTCCCGGACAACCACTCGATGCGCTGTTACCACGGTCTCTTCTCGCCTTGGTGCGTATACCAGCCATGCATTTTATCAAATGCCATCCAATTAGCAACCAATATGGCTGATTTCAGCTTGTGCAATTCGCGGACCCCAGCCCACACTCCCATACTATCCCCGTTCTACGTCACGAGAGATTACTCGTACATTGCAAATCGACATAGCTCTTAATTATAAAAGTGCTGAATATGTGGAGTAATAAGTGGCAAATCCCCGCCTCCCTTTATACTCCGGTCACTCCGGTCACTACTCCTTGAGCAACATGGCCGATTCTCCAATGCAGCATCGACATCTTGCACCTGGACCCTCTCCGCAATACGAGAGATCCTTGGGGGAGTCTCCAATCGAGGACCGCCGGGGCTCTGTGGATTCCACCAAGAAGCGGGTGTCTATGGCATGCACGGCGTGTAAAAAATCAAAGCGGAAGGCAAGCATTTCAAGCGAGTTTGTCTCAGAAAAACCGCCTCCTGACGCGGGTTAGTGCTCTGGCGAACGACCATGCGATAACTGCCGGGCCTTTGGCCGAGATTGTATATTTGACGAGACGCTCGACCAAAGGCGTCGCGTGGCGGCGAGGCGTACGGCTGACGAACTGAACTACCACCGCGATTTGTTCAACGATCTCCTCACAGTACTCCGCGCGGAGGACCGATTGTATGCACTTAGGCTGCTAGAGATCATTCGGCGCGACGTCAGCCATGAGGAATTACGCACCTATATCAACCAGACACTTGTCATCATTAGGGGAAAGGGGGAAGAGAGCGAACAAGCTGTCCGCAGACTCGAGAATATACGGTCCTCGATCGGTGAGGGTGGCACGCAGTCATGGCGGCCTCGGGTCATGGACATTCATTATCTGTGTGATGACGTCCCCTACCAGGTTCCTGCGCAGCCGTGGACGAATGTCACGACAGACTCGGATCTCGTCTCGCATCTTGTATCGCTCTACTTCACATGGGACTATCCGTTCCATGCATTCTTAGATCGTGATGTGTTTCTCAAGCACATGGTGACTAGAGATTTGAAGTCAGAGTTTTGCAGCCCGTTCTTGGTGAATGCGCTGCTTTCAAACGCTTGTGTAAGATGCACTTCCTATAAGGTTGGTTAGGGTACTGACAATATTAGCATTTTTCCGATTACTCGGGGGCCTATGACAAACCGGGCGATATTCTAGGCAGGGGTGGGGACTTTCTGGCTGAGGCTGAGCGGTTGGGGGACCAAGAGCCTGCGAGGATGACACTGACATACATACAAGCCACTCTTTTATTATATGAAAAGTTGTTCATCCGATGTCTGTCCTCGTGTATCCGTACGTTTTCTGACTTCTGATAGGTACTCTCTCTCTGGAAAGAATGATCTCGGATACAAAATGTTGCATCGGGCTATCTGGAGTGCGGAAAATTTGGGACTTGTTGGCGAAAGGAAACCCAACCTAGCGGATGGGGGATTCTCGGAAGATATGGACACATCTCTCAGGCGCACTGCCTGGGGTTTATTTCATATTGATACGTTTGTCTTACTCTCACGCTCTTATGTGTACTAGAACTGATCCTGCAGGGTTGTTCATACCGGCTTCTTACGATCGAGTTGGATACACTACGTCAAGCTACGACGACCCGACAAGCAGGATCAGGCAGAGTTCTGGTGGCCGTACCCTACCCAGCGAGCTCCGCAGAAGTCATATCTCAGTGAATACTTCGAGGAATCGTGCAGTTTGTGCGAAATTGCACAAGACATGTCCCAGAGACTTTTTGCCCTTGGTAAAAGGGATCCTTCTCCAAAAGAGCTAATCAAGATCAAAGACGCTCTGTATGACAGGCTGCGTCGTTGGGATACGGGACTGCCAACCAGTTTCGCGATCGAACAGGGCCCACCGCCATACGTCCTTATGATGAGGATGTGGTATCACACTTTGGTCATTAATCTTTTTATATACCATGCCGAGGACGAAATCCTGGGCACCGCCTTGGAGGGCATGAAAACCCCCGAAAGCCCAATAAGCCCCAGTTCTTTGCTTGCCTATAACAAGCGCAGCGTCACTGAATCAGCCGCGAGGGCAATCGCCATACTTGCGCGCCAACACCACCGAGAGTTTGGCATGGCTCATGCGCACCATTTTGCCCTTTACGGTCTCAACCTGGCCCTCTTCGTCTTAGTAGAGCAGCACGGCACGTTCGATATCCTAGACAGCGATTTTCTGTCGCTTGCAAGTGCTTACTCTAGTATAGCGAGCCAGTCCCGTCTAGGACGAAATCTGTTCCATTTATTCCGGCAAAATGTTCGGGCCAAGTGCCAGGGAAGTCGACTGCGCGATTCTGCCGCAGTAGCCGACGAGATAAGGACACTATTCGACGAGGAGTCTACGTCGCCGTCGGCCTTCGACGAGTTTGCCGATGGGTTGGAGAAGTTGGACGCGGACGAGCGATATCGCGTGCTCGGGGAGCATCGTCTGTCTGACATGCTTGACTCGTACGAATCTCTAAGTCTAGGTAAGGACGATATCGCACGTGGAAGATGTTTTGAGCAGCTTGCTCCCATGTAGGGCATCAAATCAGTATAAGCCTGGCTGGCCGTTGTCTGGCACACCGCGAGATTGCGCGATCTACATGAGCGACTTGCAAAATTACGATCCCTTACAATTTACAGCGGAATGATTTTTGTTTTCCCTGAGGTATTATTTACCAAGTCGTCACCGCGACGATGATTTACCTTCGATGCGTGGTTCATGACATCATGCGTTACTGTACATAGTAGGTAGCTCTCCGCCACATGGAACCTCAACCACTCCAGCTTTTCTAACCCTTGGCCCTCTTAAAACATAGAGATACTCTTGTATTTATTTTCTTTTGTCGGACTCATTGTACAATTACGACGTTACGGCCGTACACATCTCAACCCGTCATGAGTGACAATAATACTTACTCCAACCGTTCGTCATTCAGTTCGACAGCCAACCGACATCGCGACAGCCTGAGTCCTAACCCAGCGGTTCCCCCGCCGTCGCAAGACTGGATATGGGCGACCGGGCCACTTAGCACTTCAACGGCAGCGGCAACCGGCAACCCGTCCGCGCTGGACTACCAGCTCTATCCATTCAGGCAATACCCAGATCTTAATACATCGCTTCCACCGCACCCAGACGGGATGTCTGCTCCAAAGATCGCCATCCCACGCGCTACAGTCGTGAAAACACCGTCCCAGCGACGTCGGTCGGCGCGGGCCTGCGAGCCTTGTCGACAGCGGAAGGTCAAATGCGACGGTGGGCGGCCGGCGTGTCGGAAGTGTTGGGAGCAAGCAATGGGCTGTTCGTATATTGATATCAAGCGGATCCGGGATCAGAAGCAACTAGGAGTTTTGTCGGAGAAGGTCGAGCTCTATGAGAAGTTGTTAAAACAGCTTGAGGAGGAGTCGGAGCTGACGACTGCAAAGCGGATCAAGAAGGCTTTAGCGGTGCGCAACCTACCCCGTTAGTCCTAGGTACTAGGTATGTGCTAACAACTTAGGTCTTAAAACAGCCCCAGCTCGATGATGCGGATGGCGCCGACGATAGCGATGCGGACTCGACTATCTCACATGGGTCGCTGGAGGAAGTCGACTTCGTCAAGGAGGACCTAAATCGTAGTGATAAGACGGTAGCTGTTGGCTTCTTTGGTAAGAATTCCGAAGTTGCGTGGATGCAGAAACTGGAAGATGTATCGCAGCAGCCTGAGGTGGACGGGGAGAAGTCTCATTCTAATAAGGATATTCCCATCATGTCCATGAGTTACCACCTAGACGACCTTGCGATTCCGTTCCCAGACTCGATTGATCCCTTCGCGGTGCCGGAGAAAGAACTGGCAGATCAGTATTTCAACGCGTACATGGAGTCAGTGCATCCGTCGTTTATGGTGATCCGGAAGAATACCTTCACGGCGCAGTACGAGCAGTTCTATAAGAAGCAGATTAGCTCCCGGCCGCCGCCAAAGTGGCTCGCCGTGTTGAATATGATTTTTGCGCTTGGGTGTCGGTATTGCAAGTTGACTGGCAAGGTTGCGGCGGGGGAGAATGATACCGACGACATGGCCTTTTTGAACCGTGCTAGGAAACTGTGTCTGAGTGGGAATGTGCTGTTTGATCATGACGATCTTCAGCAGATTCAGGTTACGCTGCTTGTGGCGTTTTATCTTGTTGCTTTGGGGCAAGTCAATGGGTATGCACATGAACGAATCATCATCACTCAGAATAATGTTACTGACTTACTGGCAGTGCCTCGAAGTTTTCGAGCATGGCACTACGCTCAGCCATCTCGCTCGGGATCAACCTCCGGTTCAAAGACGACAAAACTCACTACGCATCCAAAGAAGCACGAACTCGTCTGTGGTGGTCAATCTTGTTCCTGGAACACCTCGTCACCTCAATCACCGGGCGAATCTCCGGCTGCGGGGAGGGCCTCAGCGCTGCCCTACTCCCCGCCCCGCTTGACGAAGAAGGCGCAGACCGCAACCCAGACCTGAGTGAAATCTTCCGTAACCCGCAACTTCAGGAACGTCGTCTTCAGCTGACGCTGTTCCAAACCGAAGAGGAGGCTCAATCCACCGCAGCGTGGATATCCAAGTGCGAGCCTTCCCCGATGCTACTCTTCCACCACATCGTAGACCTCAACATCATCACCCAATCCGTTATCAACAGCGTCTACAGCATCCAAGGCCACCGCGAGCCCTCGGGGCAACTCGAGCGACGACTCCAGAGATACTCCCGAAGAATGCACATGTGGCTTTGTAAAGTCCCCGTGCCCTACCGGTTCACCGTATCCCCAGAAGATGACACCTACCTTCCCTTTAATAGGAATGGGCTGGCAGAGGCAAAATTCACTCGCGAACGTACCATGCTAGCAATATACTACTACAGCGCACGCATCACACTCTGCCGCCCCTGCCTCTCCCACACCCCAAGCCCCGTCCACAAATCCGGAGATCCCAGTTCACGAGCCAGCTTCCGCGCAATGATGACACTTGCCAGCCTCCGCGCAGCAACGTCCCTCCTATCCATCCTCCCCGAAACCCCCGACATAAGCTGGCTCATATCCGTCACACCATGGTGGGCAATCCTACACTTCATAATGCAAGGCACGACAGCCCTCCTAATCGGCCTCTCAACCCGACCCGCTGAAGACAAAGAACCAATTACTCCTACTGACTTCCATATCCTCGACCGCCACACCATGGTAGCTCAAACCCAAAAGGCACTCAACTGGCTCCACCATCTAGCATTTAGCAGCAGAGCCGCCCGGCGGGCATTTATCCTCTGCGAGAGCTTCTTAACACGCATGGGCCCGAGTCTCGGATTAGATGTGGATGAGTTGCCGTCGAGTGATGCGTTTCCGCCTATAGACGATCTAGATATGGTCGGGTCTAGGGGTTGTTCCAGATCCGGTTCTGGGTGTGGGGAGGGAAATGGAGAGGGAGAAGGAAATGAGCACTGCAATGGACATGGGGGATTGGAGGATTGGTTGACGATGGTTGATGATTAGGTGACTACCTAAGATGATGTTGTTGGTTTTGGTTTATTCGGCTTTGTTAGTGTGAAAACTGTGTAGGTACTAGAGTACGTTAGATTGAGTGGAATATCTATCTATCTTTCTATCTTTCTTTGTTGTTGAATAGGAATAAAGGATAGTAAGTATAAAACTAGATTAGACCTATTGGATCTACAAAACAGTTTGTCTAAACAGAAGAAAGAAAATGTGATTGATGAGAGCGGAACTTAGGTATACCATACCATTGTCTAGTTCTACTGGTAAGTAAGTAATATTTTTAATACTCAAACTTAAATTATCCAGTACAGTATTCCCATCCATTCCCCATCCCCCCCCTTAACCACTATACCTAAGTACAGAGTAAGGTATCCATCCATCCATCCATCCATCCATCTATCCATGACGTAAGTAGCACCCGGAGCGTTAACATACCGTACCGGTATTATGGACAGTAATGAAGTCTACATAATTCAAGAGTCTTTGTATAGTTAGTTAGTACTTATCTACTTACACCTTCCCTCGGGTCGGAGGTTAACTGCAGGGGGGGCGCGCGGGGGCTGGTCACACATCACATGGCCCTGTCCTGTTACGTGACAACTGTAACCTAACATTACTTTGTTAACAGCACTGTCTACTTGGAATCTACTTTAGGTTGTTGTTGTTAAAAGTAGTGCATTTGAGTTGTGGTGTGGATGGTTGCGTGATCTCCTCCCTCAGGTATGAGGTCACAGGGTATGACCAGACCAAGACCAGACCAAGACCAGACCAAGACCAGGTGGTAAGTAAGTATGAATCATGAATGGCCTGATGGTGGATGAATGGGGCGGGACAAGATAAGACAAGACAAGACAGGAATAAAACCCGAGGCGGGAGGGTTTAGTAGTTGAAGGGAGGTGACTTCATGAGTTTTTTTACTTTTCTGGGTGGTGAATGGGAGATTAATAGATTGGGGGTTGAGTTTCTAGAGAAGTTACCTAGTTTAGCGGGTCGGGGTTTGATGGGTTCGGTGGGTTCGGCACACAGGATACTTATACTTATACTTTAATTTCATATGATTATGCCTTGGGATTAGGTTTGGTTGAATCTTTTGAGTTATCTAATAAACATGGAGTGATTTATGTACATAGATGGATGCATTACTTTGGGTTTACTATATAAACTACACCCTCCCTCTACTCTGTATTGCTCAAGGTTCAAGCAGTAAACTTCACATTCTCAAACGTAAACCCATAGTCCTCAAAAACCGCACACTTTGCCGTAAGGCCCGGGTTCTGCACCGTCGACGGCGGCATTCCCAACAACGGAAGCGTGTCGTCCTCCGGATCATGCTTGTTAATCCTGTACCCACCATCCCCGAAGATCTGATAACTAGCCGCATACGCAGGCCCACGAAGACGAAGCATCTCGACGTCCGGGTTTGGATCGTAAGTTCTGAAGAACGCCCCAAAGACATCATTAAGGAGCTGCGAGTGAAGCAGGTCCGCAACGCCGTAATACGGATCTACATCGAGCGTTTTGCTATTAAGCGTCCCCCAAGCCGGAAGGACGTCGTTGGCGTGGCAGGTAGCATTGTAGATTTTGTTTGGGAGGCAGATTTCCGGGAAGCTGTAGTTGTTCTGGGCATGGCCGTCTGTGATTTCGACTTCGTAGAGGGTTGGGAAGGTTGCTGTGCCGCCGTTTCGGAGGAGGTAGGATTGCGGACAGGACCATTCGCTATACGTTAGGGCCTCGGCGCCTGTGATGCGGACGGAGTCGTTTTGGTTGGGATTTGTCGGGAAGGCGGTAGTGTTGATGAGAGCGCTGGCGAGCTCTCGCGGGAAAGCGACTCCTAGGAGCGTGTTGAAACTTGATTGGGCCGAGCCGAGGTTTGGGATGAATTGGCTGATATAGAGGCCTGCTTCGTCGGTGACGGTGGTGAACATTGTTGGGACGCGGTTGGGGAGGCGGTTTGTGGCGAGGAGCGTGTGGAACTGGTCGTCTATCACGCCGGAGCCGGAGTCGTCCACCATCGGCATGAATGGTTCTATGGAGGCTAGGAGCTGCGAGACGTGGAGCCAGTCGGAGGCTACGGCATGAGTGGCTGCGCTCAGTGCGTTCCCGAACGTGGTAGAGTTGTTGATGAAGTTAGCTGCTGGGACCGAGCGGAGGCAGGACAGGAGAGAGGTCTCAGTTGTAGTGTTTTCGCATCCGACGGCCCCGGCGATTTGCGGGGCGATGAGCTCAGAGTATACCTCGCGGGTATGCCATGGCAGATCGACTGGAGCAGACTGGACGAGCGCGCCTGAGAAGAGACCACGCGCGGCGGTAGAGGAGAGCATGGCGATGACGCTCTGACCACCAGCCGACTGACCAAAGATGGTAACGTGGGCTGGATCACCGCCAAAAGCCGCGATGTGCTTGTTGACCCACTGGAGAGCGGCGATTTGGTCCCTGATGCCGTAGCTGCCGGTGGTGAGGTTTCCGGTAACTAGCCAGCCAAGTGCGCCGAGACGGTAGTTGACTGTCACGACCACGACATCGTTCCGGCTAGCAAAGTTGCCCCCGTCGTAGTCGATGCTCGAAGCGGTGCCAGAGGTGAACGCACCGCCGTAGAAGTATACGGCGACGGGCCGACGGACCGTACCAGCACGTTCAGGCAGAACGGGGGTGAAGACGTTCAAATACAAACAGTCTTCGGAAATGTTACCGCTAGATACTTGGATACATGTGTTCCCAACGCGAGTAGCATCGATCGTCTTAGGACCAGAGTATTCGTGCGGGGGCGCGAGTCGCAGCTCACCAACCGGGGGATCCGCAAAGGGCACCCCGAGGAAGCGAAACGAGCGCGCATCACGGTACCCGGTCAAGGTGTAGCCGTTGGAGTTGACGGCAATCTTGGACGATGCGACGACGGCCCTGTCTATATCCTTGGTAGGAGGAACGTTAGAGGTGCAAATGACCGGTAGTTCGCGGTCGCATGGAACGGGAACCGCCTGCTTTTGGCGATAAGAGTACGCCAGACAGTCACCTGCAACCCACACGTCGTCGTCAGGAAGGAGGTCCTTCGCGTAGACGAGATAATCTAGCTGGTACACCAGCTCGGTGCGATTGGCGTCAGGGACAGTCTGAAAGGGGTACAGCTTCTCTCCTATCGCAGCGCAACGCTCCTGTGCTTTGGGGTTGCTTAGGCGTTCATGCACCAGGACAGCGGAGGTGCCATTATTCTCTGGGCTCAGGTAATTGTACTTGAGGGTCTGGAGAGTGCCAAGAGAGCCGGGGGTGGGAAGACTAGGCGCTGGACAGCGGTCCTTTGTCGGGGCCGCAATCGCTGGGGCGCAGAGCAGAGCGCCAGCGAGAAGGCGGAAGTGCATGTTGACTGGGGACTGAGACCTGGGAGAGCGATTCTGCAGGGGCGGAGCGGCATGAGCCTGTATATGTTAACTCTCCGCAGTCAGCACTGGTCGCTGCACAGCCTGTCAGCCGGGCGCCCGACAGGTCCAAGATCCGAGCAGGTTAAGCCTAAAGCGTTCCGCGAAATTAGATATCCCCTCAAAATCTGGCCTGCCGAGGTCTCCGAAGCGATGTCGACGTATTCGCTAATGCCATTAGTTTGTGGGGGGACAATGAGCTACTATGCGGAGAAGTCTCAGGATAATATCGAGGCAAACGTTGATTCGACATCGTGACTTGGCATCATCGAAAAGAGACGTCTGGAAGCGGACGACTGAGGATCCCAAGCGCTGATTGATGGAATGATGAATGAGTCTCTCAGACTCTCAGGTACGTGAGACGGCTGGAAGTTCCGGAACCCTAAACAAAAGCCCTACTTCCTAATACGGTTATTTAGACTGGAGTTCTCCTCACAATGCCAAATACTAAATTCTCCATTCCAGCATTTGACAATAATCGAGTCACTCTGCACTCTCTCTGGTGCTTGAGGAGTCAGTATATTCCGTATTGATACCTGCACTGCTGCCACTGCACCGCTGCCACTGCACTGCCCCAGCCCCTTAGATTGCACTCACCGCAACCTGCCGGCCCTTCCTTATCACGTTGTCACTCAATCACACTCTTTTTTCTTTGTCTGGGCTGGGCAGAGAGCAAAGGTACATATGTGGTTTTGGGCAGCTCGACATGGGCGAAAAGACGCCCCCGCTGCTCTCAAGGCGAGAAATCGAAGCTTTAATCGCAGAAGGCGGCGAGATTTCATTCCCGACCAATCCACGTAACTAAGGTTTCTCCATTGCAGTGGGATTTTGTATTGTATTATAAATAGTATCTTGTGTATTAAATTAAAAAAATGGGAGGGGAGGAGAAGTTCCGCTAGCAAAGAACGTTCTAGGGACGGTTAAAGATACTGGGGACTACTGTATAAGTTATAGTGTAGGTCGGGTAGCTTTTTGCAGGCGGTTGTGGATGCTCGAACGGTAATAAATGACGATGGTGGATGCTAGATGCGCTGATTATACTGTAGAGAAAGATATAAATATGCAGAGAGATTGACCTTGGAACCAGAATAACAAACATGTGAACGAATAGACAGATTATGGTTTATGGAAACACGCAAGCAGAGAATGCCGGCTATAGAACAGACTAAACGGTGATATCGATATCGAGTTAATATAAGGCACGGAAAATGAAGCTTGCAAATCATTAATGGAAATAGACACTCTGGGAATGATGAGTGATGGATGATGCGCCGTATTACTCGGGTATAATCAACTGATATGTTGCTGTTGCTCAATAAAACCAATCATGTAAAACAATAGAAGAGTCGACGCCGAAGAGAACAAAGCTCTAGTGCTATAGCTGATGTGGCATTATGTACGCTCGTTTGCGTGGGTCATCATCAAGGGCCGAAGAGTGGCGCTTTTGCCCCGGGTTCAACGCCATTGGGGAACCCGGTTGGGCTTGAGCTTGAGTGTGAGAGAGTTGAGGGTAGTGAAGAGAATGCTGGTGGTGAGAGAGGGGATGATTCAGCTGAGAGTGCTGCAAGTTCTGTAGCTGAGGTTGCATCTGAGCAGGAAACTGCGTCTGATACGCCTGTGGGTGGGAGTGGGGGTACGGAAGAGACTGAGCCTGATGGTGCTGAACTTGAGGGTGCTGAGCCTTGGCTTGGCCTTGGCCCTGTCCCTGGATATGGGCCTGGGCCTGGGCCTGAGTCTGAGCCTGGGAGGCTTGCCCTTGGGCGTGCGCCTGCATTTGTGGTTGTGGCACTTGATGAGAAGGACGTTGGGCCGGAGTCTGCATCGGGGATGGCACCTGTCGCTGAGCCTGGTTGTGCATCTGCGCTTGTAGCTGAGACTGAGGCGGCATCTGAGCTTGTAGTTGAGGCTGAGGCTGCATTTGCTGTTTGGTTTGCGGCTTAGACTGCATCTGCTGAGCGTGACTCTGAGGCTTGGTCATCTGAGCTTTCACTTGGGGTTTGGTCTGCATCTGCTGGGTGTGCATTTGAGGTTGGGCCTTCTGAGGTTGGACTTGCATTTGAGGTTTAGCGTGCACCTGGGCTTGCATCTGAGCTTGGGCTTGCAGATGCGACTGAGCCCTTTGACTTGACGCCTGGATTTGCGGCTGCGCTTGCATCGGTTGAGATTGCCTCTGGGAAGCTTGCATTTGGCTTTGCATTTGGCTTTGCATTTGGCCTTGCATCGGGTGTTGTGCTTGTCGTTGAGTCTGAGATTGCTGAGCGTGATGGGCGTGCTGGGCGTGCATTTGCTGAGCATGCAAATGAGAAGCTTGCATCTGGGGTTGTGCCTGCATTTGAGGCCTGGGCATATGAGGCTGAGAGTGTTGAGGCTGACTCGGTGCTTGAGCATGCGCTTGAGTGTGTGGATGGCCATGAGTCTGTGCATGTGCATGAGGCTGTGGTAGAGCCCCAGGCTGAGACCCAACTTGGGTCCCGATCTGAGTCCCGACTTGCCCAGCCTGATTAACTTGCCCAGCCTGATTAACTTGTCCAGTTTGATCAACCCCCTGGGCCTGCCCCTGAGCAGCAGCAGCAGCTTGCTGTTCTTCCAACATTTTCCTTGCCAGCACATCCGCCTTTTTTGGCCGACCACGAGGCCGCCCTGTGCCCTTTGGTTTCGTTGGGTCTCGTGGTGGCCTTGGTTTACGAGGTGTATCGCCTGTCTCAGATTTACGAGGACGTCCACGTTTGCGCTTCTGAGGGATGGGATTGCCATCCGGTCCAATAATCGGAGGGGGTGCTGTACCCGAGGCGCCAGGTACACCGGAGCCACCAGGTACATCCGCAGCCGCAGGTGGAGCAGTCGTTGCGATTGAAAAAGGTATACCCACGCCAGGAATAGCAGCCAGACCAGGAGGTAAAGCGGCAATTGCAGCTGATGGGTCGCCAGGAGCAGAGGTCCCAAGCGGATTCTTGGGTTTCTTCGGTTTCTTTGGTTTCGTCTCGTCTCCAGGCTGCTTCCGCGGACGGCCTCGCTTTTTCGGTGTATAGTTGGGGTCTCCTGGTTTCGGTGGCTTCTGTGTCGTGTTTTCCGAGATGAACGTAACAGGTGTTTGGCCGTTCACATGGTTGGTTGTCTGAGTTAGCGGAGCGGCCGGCTGAGCGGCCGGCTGGGACTGAGACGCGTGAGCCAGGGACGCATGGGCCTGAGGTGCGTGGGCCTGAGGCGCGCGCGGTTGAGACTGCGGTTGAGACCCAGTGGCTTTAGGTGCGGTAGTCTGAGGCCCGGTGGGCTTTTGCTGCTTTTCCTTTTTAGGAGCTTTCTTCTTTTTAGGCTCTTGAGCCGAGGGATTATGAGAAGTAGATGGGTTGGAAGATTGCGCTGGCGGTTGCTGATGTTTTTGCGGTCGCTGTACTTGCTGCTGCTGCTGCTGCTGCGGCATTTGCTGTGTCTGCTGTTGCGGTTTCTGCAGGAGTGATTGTTGGGGAGACTGAGAGGACTGAGATTGTGGCTGTGGTTGTAAATGGTATTGTTGTTGCTGAGGGGTTTGCGAGGTACGCAGTTGCGGCGATTGCATCTGGTATTGCTGTTGAGGGTATTGGGTTTGATATGCATATTGGAATTGGGGATGTTGCATCTGAGCTTGGTATGGCGATCGTTGAGCTTGCTGAGCTTGCTGAGTGTACAGTTGCTGTGCTTGCTGGTAAGACTGCTGGTTCGACAGAGTTTGTTGATTCTGCTGAGTCTGCTGTGTCTTTTGACTTTGTTGGGCCTGTTGGGCTTGCTGTGCCTGTTGTGCCTTCTGTGCTTGTTGTGCCTGCTGTGCTTGTTGAGTCTGTTGAGCCTGCTGGGCCTGCTGGACCTGTTGCTGGGCCGGTCGCTGTGGCTGCTGGGAGTGCTGCGTTGGACCTTGATGAGCAGTTGGAGCCTGGGAAGTCTTAGGAACTTGGCTAGCCTGCGCCTGTTGAGTTTGTTGCCGAGCATGCTGCACCTGCAATGTTTGCAGCGTTTGTGGCGTTTGAGGCGTTTGAGAAGCCTGAGTCGGAGCCTGAGAAGGTTGAGAAGATTGAGGGAACTTCTGAGGTTGTTGAGCTTGCACTTGCTGTTGCGCCTGCTGAGTTTGTGGCAAATGCTGAGCCGGCTTTTGTGCTTGTTGCTGCTGGTGGCTCGGCTGTACTTGCTGACTTGGTTGTACCTGTTGACTCGAATGTGATACTTGCTGGACTGGTTTCTGCGCCTGTTGCTGCTGATAACTATGTAACTGCTGATATGGAGACTGTTGCGCTTGTGAATACTGAGGATACTGCGCCTGAGACATATACGGAGAGTTTTGGGCCTGCGTTTCATATTGAGCCTGTTGAGGCTGCCGATACTGGGAATGCTGCTGCGCCTGTTGCTGATACTGAGAGGGCTGCTGCTGCGCCTTTTGCGATTGCTGATACTGAGAAAGTTGTTGCGGCTGCTGCTGGTACTGGGTCGACTGTTGCTGTTGATAGGGAGAAGATTGTTGGTACTGCTGCGTATATTGCTGCTGCTGGGAGTTAGTCGAGAGCATTGGCGAGGCAGTGGTAGGGGTTGACGTCGACGCCGCTGGATGTGTATGCGGTGATTGTCGATGTTGGAGGTGCTGTGGTTGCATCCGATCCAACGACTGCTGTGGAGATGAGGTGCTCATTGCCTGCGTATGCGGCGATAAAGCGGTCTGCGAGTTCAATGATGCGTGTCGATAATTGGCTACAGGATTTATATTCCTCTGTATACCCTGTAAAGAAAGATACGGGCTTTTCAGCTGGGCGAGTGAGTCCGTACTTCTGGACAGCAGGTCGGACGTATTCGTAGGTTGTTGGAATTGCCCAGAAAAGGTGCCAAAGCTGGTGCCTGCCGGCACACCAACTAGAGACTGCGACGACGTGGTGGTCATATTACGCAGACTGGGAGAGAGAGCCGTCATGTCGGCTTGCGGTTGAGGCCTAAACAGGGAACTGTTACTGGCAAATGCATTGGCCGTCTGCCGTTGGGCGGCAGCAGCGCCAATTGATGGCGACTGCATATGCTGCTGCTGTGGGTGAGCATTTTGCTGGGGCTGCTGTTGCTGGTGGTAATGGTGGCCCCCATATCCCATCATCTTGAATAAGGTGCTCTGACAGTATACCGACTTGGGTTGATGGTCAGGGTAGCACGTCTAGACCAGACATACAATCGGACGTGACAAGAACACGATTGGCGGCGATGTTAGCACAGAACAATTAATCGGCCAAGTCGACGCTCCCCCAGCTCCACCAGCAGCAGCAGTAGATTCAACAGTCCCGATGGAAAGCGCCGCCACGAAAACGCGCTGAAGAAACGCGTTCCTGAGCAACAATCGTCGTGTTGGTCGGCGAGAGCTAGAGTCACCCACAAGCCACTCGGCGAACGAATGAGAGGCGCGATGTGGAGAAGGCCCCGTGATCGAAAGTGTGGCCTCGGGCAGAAAGCGCTACGGCAATCGGAAGAGGCCAGGTGGCGCAGTTGGAGAGCGAGAGAGTCAGAGAAATCTCAGCTCGCCACCGACCAGCAATGGGAGGCAACAGCAGCACAAAGGGGTAGCCAGACAGCCGGAAAGTCGTCGAATAAAGGCTTCCAGGCGATTTCTGGGATCCGGAAAGCTGGGGTCGGCCGAGATGAGGTGCTGGATTGCGGTCGCTCTTCGATGGGCGCCGTTCTTTTTTTTATTATTTTATTTTATTATTTTCTTTTTGGATTTTTGGGTTTTCTGAATTTTTGAATTTCAATTTTCCGCCGGCACTCTCCACATCACGTGAGCATGCCATGCTGGCCACTCAAATCGGGCAGACAACTGGGCATCCATTGGACCCAGGGTTCATGGTATGGTTCTTACCTAATATAAACGTTGAATTAATTGTCAATTTTATTTATATATTTATATATTTATGTTTATATATTATTATTATATATTATTATTATAAACCCCAACTTAGAGGCCTCAGATATAGCCGGGACATCATTCCATCGCCGATTTCTGAATCCACCTATAATAGGCTTCCATATTCCTCGCTAAGTCTTACATTAGTGGTGAACTCTCTATTATAGTTCCAAACAGTAATTAAATCAGTCGCTCAGATGCTACCAAGACGATATACTCTAGATATTATGCTATTTTGCCAACATCCTGTCCATCTTCTTTGGCCCTCAACTCGGCTAGACATGGCGCATGGAACATCCGTCCAGAGATCACACCTTTCAAGGTCCCTGTGCTAACCACAATCCACAAAGCCACCGCACAGAGCGAGATGATCTATCCACACATCAGAAACTAAATTAATAGAACGCAACATGGGGGAAAATGACATACCGTCCCTAAGACACGGAAGAATGCTGACGGAAGCTCAGCCCCGATCTGACAGGTACATGAAGCATAGACCCCAATAGGAAAAGTGAACCCCCACCATCCAATGTTGAATGGGAACGTCCTGCATCGCGCAATGGAAGCCAAGGCAAAGAAGAGCCATACTAGGCCAAACGCCCATAGAATAAGCCCTACCAGGAAGCCCATTGCATGGAATGTTGGCCCGGTTAATTCTTCGAGTGTCTGGGTTTGAGGAAAGATTGCCTGTGCAGCTTTCCCAAGCTTCATAGCCCTGTAAATGGTAAGTTTGGTTTCGTGAGAGTTTGTGCAGAGGTAGGTAGTTACCCGTAACCCCCGGATCCGAATGGTCCCAGAGGAAGAAAAACACTGACAATCATGGCCTTCGGAGGGATTTTGTGCAGCGTCAACCGCTGTAAATATATCACCATGACCATCAGTGCCAGGGGTAGCCCAATACCCCAGAGCACGTAGCTCACGATCACAGTCCATAGGGCATGTTGTGGGTTTGGCAGAATATCGGCCACTATTGCTCCCGACGAGGCTGTGACTACACAGCTAACGATAGGAAGCAACCATACTGCCGTCATCGACGAGAGTTGTGTCTCATTGGTTCTAGACATTCTGAGAATATATCAGCTCTGTCGCGTAAATTGTTGAGTCATTGTGTCATACAGCAAAAATGGTAGCGACAGAGCAGTTACCACAGAGACAACAGCATCAACAATCCAGATTGCCCATGCGAAAGTCTGAGCCCATTGACCCCAGGCAGGAACGCAAACAAAACAAAACATGTTGATGATAGTGGCAAAGCCCATCGGCATCGTCCCGATGAACATGGACTGCACTGGGTGCGAGATCATAACCCAGAAGATCTCTGGATATAGCGTATACCGAAGCAATGAGATAATGCAGGCTATGAGGAAGAGTAGGACGTTCAGAGCAAATATGCAGACCGAGATCCAGTACAGCCATATCCCGTTGTATGGCAGCGTATTGAGGAGTATAGACACGACACCAGTGCCCATTGTGATAGAGAACCATCTGTTCTTGTTAGTTCTGTTTCCATAGAGCATCATATCATGCACATACGAAGGAGTGAAATTGCGCACCACCCTCCTCCATCCCACATCATGCTTGGTGGATGTGGGTAACTTAGGATCCTGGTCCTGATCTTCAGCTGTCATGATTTTGCTGGCGATACTGCTTCGCGTCCGAGACTTCACCGCACTTCGGATTCCCAAACCCCAAATCAAGCATTTATTTCGGTTTATATTAAGTATATGGGCATGACGGGCGCCTAGAGCCATACTGTCCGTATCATGACTCAGAATTACCCACTTAACCCGATGAAATTTGACAGGCCGAACTTCCGGGAGAGGATCCACCGCAGAACACGGCAGTGCTGGCACAGGATCGAAACAAGGCCAGTCGAGAAGTCACCTGCAGAGTAGCGATGGCCTCCATATTTTCCAGGATGCCACGGATGCAGTAGATATAGTTGTGTGAAGCGCGGAATTGATTATTCTGACTGGATAACATGATGAGCTCGAACGAGCAGATCTGTAGATCCAAATATCCCTAACAATTAGAGGGAACAACACCAACATGACTCATGCCTGCTTCATCCTCGGGCGTTTTTGTTTCGTTTCATAGCAGGCGATCATACTCCGAGTACATTCATGATCCACGCCTCTTCAGCATTTAGTGGAGCCCGGCCATATCCACCTGCGAGAACTGCAGGACAGCTTCAGTTGGAAATCAAGGTCCAATTAGATCCATGCTATGTCGTGCCCCAGCTGTCAAGCTCTCGAAGGAGCTTGACTCCACTTTGGAAACGGGACTTGATCTTCTAGCTAAGGCCAAACCAACACTTGCAACGTTACTGGTTTTATATATATATATATATATATATATATTTGAATGCCCCCGCGACTTTGCCATGACTAATGAGTGTAGGTTGAGGCCACGAACAAGGATTAATGCGTGACTGCCACGGTATTTTAACTTGTCCGCTTATGATGCCGGCTCTAACTGTTTGTACTTTGATGCCTACTGGAATAGTATGGACACCATTGATGACGAAGGTGTCGAGTTGAACAACGTGACGATTCGCAACCGGGAGGGAATCGAGGCAGACGGAGCAGAACGTGGGACGGAAGTCACGATTGAGGACTTGTTATGTAGACCTAGAGGATGCGAAAACGCGGCCAGCGAGGTCTGTCTAGGACTCTACTCTGTAGGTACCTAGTAGAGTCTTCCATAAGTACCAATCTGGTTACCCCGCACCCCGCATGCCGAACGACCTCAAGTTCTCAAGTGAAATTCCTATTCTCACCCTAACCTCCTTCTATCCAGGAGCCATTCCCTACAGCGCCTTCGCTGGAGCCTCGTCATCAGCAGTCTCACCAACCCTTTTTGTGAGTGCCGATGCGAGAGCAACATCGGCTGGCCCATTGATCTCTCTGTCATCCACCGCCAACCCAACGCGTACGCCTTCTCCCCCTTCGCCCGATGGCGATTCGAGACCCACGACGACATCACATGGAAAATCTCATCATAATAAACACCATTGCCGCACCCACTGGGTGATTGCTATTGTCTCTGGGGTGGATGATACGAGGTAAAGCTCATTAAAGCTCATTCCAGTTCGTGCAGCTTCAAGAATAGTACTCCTACTATGGACACACTACACTCCTAGCATTATCTCTGAAGATTGTGTCACATTCTACCATCGGGGGTCTGAAGGCTAACAGCGACAGTAATTTAGGAAACTGCAATGTTACTCCCCCTCGGCCCATGAACCCAGATCAGCTTATCTTGCGTTCTTTTCGAACAACATTCAAAATCATATATCAAAATGTCTTTTCATAGAGTATCCGAGCCCTCCAGTCCCGAACTCGCGCCTGTGTCTGAAACCGTGCCCTTGAACCGCTGTGCAGACCTCGATGCATCGTCCGCTTACAAACTCAACGCGAATGTGCTCAACCGCGCCATTCAGGAAATTGGGATGGGACGGTACCAATGGCAGCTTTTTGGAGTCGTCGGATTCGGATGGGCCTGCGATAACCTATGGCCTATTGTTACGTCTCTGATACTTCTTCCTGTTACATATGAGTTTCGCTTTTCCCAGCCACCTCTCTTGCTGTTGGCACAAAACATTGGGCTCTTGGTGGGCGCATTGTTCTGGGGATTTGGCTGCGACATTTTCGGGCGACGACTGGCGTTTAATATGACGATTGGTATTACTGCCGTGTTTAGCCTGGCTGCTGCAGCGTCGCCTAGTTTTGCCGCAGTGTGTATATTGGCGGCCCTCTGGTCGATAGGCGTTGGAGGAAATCTCCCAGTCGACTCGGCCATCTTTCTTGAGTTCCTTCCTGGGTCACATCAGTATCTACTCACGGTCTTGTCGATCAACTGGGCGCTGGCACAGTTCCTGGCGAACCTCGTCGCATGGAAACTGGTGGGTAGCTACACTTGCCCTTCTGCCGATGGCTGCACTAGATCCGAAAATGTGGGCTGGCGATATTTTATCGCCACCATGGGAGGATTGGCTCTGCTTATGAGCATCACTCGTTACTTCCTTTTCACCCTCCTCGAGTCTCCAAAATATCTCATGGGTAAAGGGCAACACTACGAAGCTGTTGCTGTCGTTCATGAGGTAGCCCAACGCAACGGAAAGAACTGCAGCCTGACCACAGATGAACTGCATGACTGCTCCGATAATGGAGATGGGCATGAGAGACGAGGGGACTACCGTCACCGGCGAGGGTTAAGCTTACACGACCAGTTCAAACTCCTTTTAGAGCCTCTTTCTTTAACCCGGATTCAATCTCTATTCTCTACCCGACGCCGCGCTTTGGCTACGACCCTATTGGTCTTTATATGGGGGCTGATTGGCATCGCCTTTCCTCTTTACAACGCCTTCTTACCGTACCTCCAGCACGAGCGTGGGATAGAATTCGGAGACGGCTCCACGTCCCTGACATACCGCAACTCGCTAATAATCGCCGTTGCATCGATCCCGGGTAGTCTTGTTGGTGGTGTGATGGTGGAGATGCCGCTATTTGGACGCAAGGGCACACTTACCCTCGCCACAATAATGACAGGGGTCTTCCTCCTTGCGTCCACAACCGCCAGGACATCCTCGGCCCTGCTGGGCTGGAACTGTGCCTACGGTTTCAGCAGTAGTCTTGTCTATGCCGTGCTGTTCGCCTACACGCCGGAGATCTTCGAGTCCAGGAATCGTGGAACAGGTAACGCGATTGTCAGTGCGGCGAACCGGCTAGGCGGCGTTTTGGCGCCTCTGGTAGCCCTGGGGACAAATTTGCAGAGCACTGCGCCGGTTTACCTGAGTGGCGTGATATTCTTGGTAGCTGGCGGGTTGGTCACTATGGTTCCGTATGAATCTCGTGGGCGGACAAGTGTTTAGTGTCGTTAAGCTTAGATTAGAGCTTGTAGATTGGACTTGTAACAAACCTGTATTGCGACCCACGTTTGGCTAGCAGCGAATAGATATCTTTACACAAGGATCGTTATTCAAAGCCAGGGCCGAGGTCTTGATAAACTTGCAGTGTTTATGCAGCCGAACGCTGTCCAGTTCTCGAACCAGCTTTCGAATGGCTACAAAGAGCCAAATGGGCAGCGTGCATGAAAGCGCCTCTTGGGCTCCTTGAGTCCTTATGCTCCCAATCATGAGACCAACCAATCCTTTGAAAGTACTTCTGCTCTTTGTTGAAGAGCCTGGCTTGAGTTGTCCAGTTGGGCTCCCCCGCAGTGGAGCAGAAACAAGCCACGATGGGTGCCTGACCGCCAGACAATGATGCCTGTCAGACCGACTCCCTATTGCTTCCGGTGAGATTGGCTTGTTTTTATTCCTGTTCCTTTCTCTCTGTACCAGCTTTCTTCTACAAATATCGACCAATGCAACGACAGTCCTCGCTGTCAGATGCCTGCGCTGTATCTTGAATCTTGTCCGACCATGGCCTACGCTGCCTACGACCATGAGGCGGAGTTTTGGGGTGTGTTGATCAACCCCGACAAGAGCCCTTCCCCCCTGCTCGAACAACTGTGTCTGGGAATTGCTCAGGTGATTGTAAGTTGGAATGAACTGGATGGAGATGATGCTAGAAGCCGTTAAGCAGGGCGCTTACCCAATTGCTCGGGGTAGACCACTTTTGACAACTATGCCATCCCCGACCTCACTCCAGAACGACTGGCGGCGTTCTACCGAAAGGTCGGCGGAAATTACGACGTCCTCTTCCTCGATACCAAACCTTCGGCCCTCTCCTTCATTTACCAGCGTCTCGGCTGCTTCCATAGCATACAACCCTCCGAGGATCCGTACAAGCCTCCTTCGATCCCCGCTTTGCAACCTCACGGATTCGTGCGATGGCAGACGATTCAAATCTTGCTGGACCCCGACGAGCATGTTTCCTATCTTCAAAACGCGGTTGAGCGGTGGGACATTTTCAGCCCTAATGGCACGGTATTCCCGAAGATGATTCCCCGACAAGCATTCCCAGCGGGGCCAGACCCAGAGATGATCCAGTGGCACGAGACGGTTAGCCAGAAGTTTGCCTTCGACTACTGGAGGAAGAATCTCGTCCACTCGTCTCCGCCAGAATTTGACACAGCCAACAACCAGTTCAGTAATCAGAAGGAGGCCCCAACGAGTAAAGAAGAAGAAGAAGTCGCTCAAAACCACCACCCGAGAGCGTCCGGTTATCGCTATTCAGTGCCCACTGATGCACAGGCATTCCGGCGTCACCAGAGGCGCCAGAGTGCCGAAGTTCCTCAAAGTAGCTCGCATAAATCGCAGACCAGCTTACCTCGTCGCTCGGCTGAGTTTGCGAGCGGCTACGCCTCTCCACGAGCCCCGTCACCTCCAACGTGGCCCAAGCCTGCATCGTCCAAGGGTCGCGGCCGCGAGCGCAAGACCTATTCTCGGCCAGTAAGCCCCGAGCAAGCCCACGGACACAGTTCTTCGGACGCATCGTCGGAGGACTCTGGCACCGCGACACAGGAGTCCGTCTCCCCCCCACCGCGGTACGATCATCACCGCAATCTATCTCCGCCCCATGCTCCGAATGCTCGTAGGCATTCTCACGAAGCGTACTCACGCCGGCCGCATAGGGAGCTGTCTCCGAACTCACAAATACGATATGCGTACCGCGACGCATTCAACTCAAGCTCCAACAGACCGTACGATTCCGATAGCGGCCGGGGACCCCGACAGCCTAGGGTCTACATTGACGAAGTGCGCCAATCTCGGACGCCAGGTCCTACCAGCTACCGCGAGCCCGTCTTTGGTGAGTCGGCTACCGTTCCGACAAGCCCTGTTTACGGACATGTCCATCCGGTCCACCCAGTCCACCCCGTGCATCCTCGATTCATGAATGTGAACAATCCCGGGTACATGGTACACCCACAACCTGAACTCGACGCCAATGTCATGGACGATCCGCGACGAAATAGTTATCGCGGCGGTAGTCTAACCCCAAACCCAGGCGGGAGCACCAAGTACACACGTCCACGGTTCTCCTCCGTTGGTGACTTCCAGCCCCCAAGGTGGTCAAGTGTACACGGACCTGGCGGGCCCGGCGGACGACCAGTCCCTCCAGGCATAATTGAAGCGGAATATGGCAGAAGGTCGTCGATGTACGACCGATAAAAAGTATCAAATGGTAAGATACCTTATATATATATATATTTACTGACATTTTAAGCGTGATTTGCGCTCATGTATTGGTGTTTGGATGTCATTAGGCTTGGAGCATAGCCATTATTATTGACACGACCTTACGACCTGTTTACTACCTTAGCTTTTGGGAACAGGCGTTGGTTTGCTTTGGAAGCTGGTATTGATGACTTGCGACACTTTTCATGTATCGATGAACGGACATAATTTATCGAGCGGGGTTCTGACCCCGACTCTATTACGATTTACGATGTGACGAATCAAGGCTAGAGCGCGTTGCTTTCTGTTCGTGTGGTCTGCTCTTTTCTTTTCTTTTCTTTTAGTCAAGTTGTTTATATCTAAGCGTTGTCACATTTCTGGTTCATTGAATGATTCCTATATGCATACATACCCCCGCATCCCCCGCTATCTTTGAGACCACCCTGGGTCGCGACGGAAAAAAAAAAGAAAATTAGAAACAAGCACCAGCTGAATAAAAACGTCTAAAAAAACTGGCTTTCTACCTACCTCAGGTACCGGATTGTGCAGACCTTCGTGGTATACGGAGTAAACTGTAATGCAACAGAAGAATGACCCTCACCACCACATAACATCATAATCCCAACCCACCATTCTCTCGCATGGGGCAAAAAAAAAAACAGGACACTAAACCGCCCAGAACCCTGAAAACGAACCAAGAACTTACGAATCAATCTTCCTAGCGGCCTTGGATCATCTACACCCCGCCATGATCTACCGCAGTGGAGGTCAGCATTGACGTCAGTATGAGACGGCACGGGAACTTGCCCTAGCACTGGCAATGACTCGGAGTAGTATATCATGGCAGCGAGGCATCCCCCTAAATAAGATTCCTTTTTTTTCTTCTTCACGGAGCATTTATTCTTATTCTGCACATGCCATATTGCGGTTGCGTTTGAGCCTCGATATTTTTTTTTTTTACCTTTGCTGGTGTCCCTTGAGTCAATATGGTGTGTTCATCTTTACCTACCATGGTTATGCCCCCTGCGCCTCCACCGAAGCAACTTGACGCTGGGTTAAACTACGGTTCTACCCAACTTCATCTACCAGAAAAAACTACCTGATACCTATCTATACTAACAACAAATCCCCAAACCAGGCTCCAATCTCCCTCTCTATCTCAACCTCACCCTCCATCCCAATCCCGACCCCCAAAACCCTAAACAACCTCCTCCCCCGGCAGTCCTCCTCCGATAACCCCACCAGCTCCTGCCCTAGCACAATCTCCAGCGGCGGAATTGCCGGAATCGTAATCGGTTCGATCGCCGGAACGCTCTTATTGATCTGGCTGTGGCGAACATGCATGATGACTCGGGCAATCAATGAGGCCGAGGAGACGGGCGGGCCGCCGGTTTATACGAATGGCGGTGGGTACCCGACTCATGAGGCGACGACGCATCATCGGCGACAGAGACAGAGACGGAGGGTTAGTCCTGGGTTGGGGTATGAGTATGCGGAGAAGGGGAGGAGGAGTCGGAGTGGTGGGGGAGTGAGGAGGCCGAGGAGAGTTTATCTTGCTTCTTAGGCGGTCTTGGGATCTGTCACTATTATTAGTATCAGCGTCGACCCTAAAGTACTGGACTTGGGTGATGATTGGAGGAATGGATGGATTTGTTGGGAGGGGGGGGGGGTGGTTTCGTCGTCGAGTTTCAGCTGTCTGGGTGTTTTGGAAAGTAAGGTACTATATTGTTGATATCGGTTGGATTTTGTTGATGATTGGATGATTTATGGACATGATGTTTATGATGGTGCGGTGTTAGTGCCTACTGATGGATTAATAACATCTTTCTGGGTCTAGATTTCCGAGGAATGTACAAGGCCAAGGAAGTTTCCTCCGAAGTATGCTTCGATACAGTAGACATTCCTTAAGACTAGGTTGACAAACTTCATAGAAATCGATACCATTAGTTTAACTAGTGAATATACCCGCCCATTCAAGCTTTACACAAGCTATAGCTACCTTACTTAGTACCTGGCTGATTATCCGACATCTGTGAGACTGACATGCATATGCATTGCAGGAGTGGGTCTGAACCGCGGGATGCTCTAGAATGTGCACTGCTCTCTGCTGCTACTTGCGGTGTTTGGTATGGCTGGAATGTAGGGAGCATCAACAGTGGCGCACAGATTCTCTCGCTTCTGCCGGATTTTTCTCTGTCTTTAATAGCAGTGCCCACCAATTCTGCTTCCGCTCCTTTTGGCCTCAACCTCTGGAGGCTAGGTTATCGACATGGATGCACGGTGCAGGCTGTTTACTCACTGCTTCACATCTGAAGTCCATCTTTGATCGTCAATATCTTCACATTTTCCCTCTCTGATTACCTTATTCTACCCCCGTTGCCATAGAGCGCGACTTACCTCTTCCACTTACCTTCAAATCCGATACGACACATATATTTCAGAGAACATCTCGAACACCTCTCCACCCAACGCATACAGTCTCCTGGTCGATTGACACACGTTTCGTGCCGACCATTCGAAGTAAGCCGACTGGCAGATGAGCGGCCCCGTACCACGCCCAGATATACGATGGCACTCGTCCGTGACCCTTGGTTCTGGCGTCGATTCTCACGGGCCGTGCAATTGGACGCGAAAGTGAGATCTCCAACAGAGGAGAAGGAATCCGCAATCTGGTCGTATGTCAGCGCAGAACCAATCCTTGAACGACAAAGTACCAACACTGGCTAATGTTGATGATAGGGACCACTGGCTCAGCAAGCAACATCACAAACGGCGAAAGAGCGTGTTATGTGGGTGTGCAATTTGCCTTGCTATTACAATTTTCATTGCGGCCGTTGCTGTGGTTGTTTGGTGGTTCTGCGCGCACAACTGGTTGCGGGCTAAGCCGACATGAGCTTCGAGTAGTCGGGACTGTTCAGCGATTGTCTCGACGCGTTGGCGAATTCATAGCTGCGTTGCGTGGATCGACGATAGGACGTCTCGAAAGGGGTTCAATTGGGCTGTGAGGATTCTGAGCCGCGTGGCATCGAGCTGGTCTCGAGGTGGTTCTTGTTCTTTCGGACGGTATTTAGACATCTGGGGAGTGTTTCACGATCAGATAAGTCACACGGGAAATGATAGGCATTCTTCACTGGTGGGTAGAAACCGTAGAAACCCTGAGGGTGTTGGAGAAGCACTATTGCACTATTGCACTATTCCACTATTCCACTATTCCACTATTCCACTATTACTCCAACAGCACGGTTATCTACTTATCATCGTACTCCAGCGGCCCCGCGAGGACCTGCCGCATTGGGCCATCGCTCGGCTTTCGGTCCTCGAGAGGCAATGTTAAGAAGTGTCCAGTCCACCGGCAGTGCCGGTAGCGAAGAGTGTTTTCTCAATAATATCTCTTCTTCGATTTGAGCACGGCATTAGATTTCTTGGTATTCGGGAGTTGAAATCCCCAGATTCCGTGCCCGTTTGCTGCTGCCGAGGCCGCTTATCTGCGGTACTTAACCTATCGTTGTCTCCGCATCTCCGCATATAAAGCCTGGTTCTTGCGCGACATTGGGTCTGTGACCGTCCCTCTCGTTTTCAAGCTGTCCTTAGCTACATTGAGACGAAGAGATCGAAGATATGCTTCCGCCGTTTGATTACTTTACCTACCGCCGTGCTCGGTAAGTCTATCTGAGATACTCCTGGCGATAAAGAGCTCTAGGTTTGACACTATTCCCGCCGAATAGGAGCATCAAGCTGCAGGAACGAGCTGCACGGTTCGCTTCTTTGTCTCCTGACTATCATGCCCCTTTTACGCCCTCCGATAAAACCTTAGTCAATAAGCCCATTGCGGAGCTCGTCCAGGAAGTTCAGGATGGCTCTCTTTCGCCAACTGATGTGCTTCTGACATATGGCAAAATTGCTGTAAAAGCACAAGAGAAGACAAACTGTATCACAGAACTTTTGCTTCCCGAGGCGGAGACCTGGGCTCAGACTGAGGTCAACCTCCAAGGCCCGTTAGCTGGAGTACCCGTCTCGTTGAAGGACTCGCTCCAGGTCAAAGGCTTTGACATCACACTGGGGTACTCCCGTTTGGCTGGGAAACCGTATGCGGAGGATGGGCCGCTAGTGAAACTCTTGAAAGATGCAGGTTGGTTGAACTTGCATTCCGTCAGACAAGCTCGAGACGTACTGACTACTGACTACTCGCAGGAGCGGTTCCTTATGCGAAGACGGCCCTTCCTGTGACGCTTCTGTCCTTTGAGTCGGCTAACCCCGTCTGGGGTACTTGCCTTAACCCTCACGTCCCGGAATACTCTCCCGGTGGCTCAACAGGTGGAGAGGCTGCTTTGCTCGCTCTTGGTGGTCGGATCGGTATTGGCTCGGACGTCGCAGGGTCCGTTCGTGTTCCTGCAGCATGGAGTGGGATCTACTCCCTCCGCTGCAGCACTGGTCGCTGGCCCAAGAATGGTGTCAATACCAGTATGGCGGGACAGGAGGGTATCGCGAGCGTGTTTAGTCCCATGGCTCGTACATTAAATGATCTAACGTACTTTTCGCGATCTATCATCGACATGAAGCCGTGGAAATACGACTATACCGTCCATCCCATCGCCTGGCGGGGCGAGGAGGAGAGTGAGGCCAAGAGCAAAAAGTTAAGGGTTGGGTTGATGGCAAGTGATGGTAACACGGACCCCCAGAAAACCAAAAGCAAAAAGCGAAACAAACTTCTGATCTATCAATAGGCGTTATTCCCGTAACCCCAGCTATCCAGCGCGCCGTTGCTACCACGGCTGCTGCTCTCGTCGCTGCAGGCCACGAAGTTGTTGAGATCACGCCCCCATCAACTGCTGATCCTTTCACTGGCCTCGACCTCGCCTCTCAACTGCTCAATTCGGATGGCTGTGAAACCTTCAACTCTCACTTTTACAGCTTTGAGCCCTCCGACCCTGGCGCCGCCCAACTCTCTCGGATCGCCAACCTGCCTCGTCCTTTGCGGTATCTTTATTACCTCTATGTGCGGTACATCCGACGTGACGAGAAATGGGCGACATTGATCCGCGGCTTTGGCCCGAAGAGCGCAGCCAACCAATGGAAGCTGGTTGCTCGGCGTGAGGCTTTCCGCTCGACTTGGCACGCCTGGTGGGACGCAGAGTCACAGCAGTACGACTTTATTCTGTGTCCAGTCAACGCGACCCCAGCTCTCCCACACAATGCGATGAAGGATGCCGTTTCGTCCTGCGGGTACACTTTCCTCTGGAATCTGCTTGACTACAGCGCTGGTGTGCTACCGGTGTCGCATGTTGACCCCAAGAAGGATGCCCTTTCTGCTCCTTATAAGACGGTTTTGAAGCAGCTGGGGGCTAATCATGCGCTTGCACAGGGTGCCTGGAAGCACTACGATGCGACTAAGATGGCGGGGCTCCCGACAGCAGTGCAGGTGGTGGGCAGGAGATGGGAGGAGGAGAAGGTGCTTGGCTACATGGCGGCAGTTGAGGGCGCGCTGGAAGAGTACCACGACCCGATTACTGGAGAGGGAGGCAAGTATCCGCTGATCGAGCTGGATTAGTCTTTGTTCTCGAACTTGATGTTCCAATTAACGAGTCTTCGATAAGAAGATTGGGTTCTTTGTTTGAAACGAAGTTCAAATTCCACCGGCTGAAAGAACCTGAGTAGCAAGACTGCAAGAATGTGCTGATTACCGTATGATCGTATTTTGCCCAAAGTTCACACGATTGCCGAAGCGTTTGTCTAGCACCAATGAGCATCTGGAGTTCTAGACCGAGCATTTGGGAGCAGGCAAACTCTGGAGTGACTCCGCAGTACAAGGCCATACCCGCCTGGACCGCATTCTCGTATGAGAGGCTGGCATTTTGTCGCCTGCGGGTCCTGCCTCATTACCAGAAATTGGATTTGGGCGTGCTTGGTACAGTGTCTACTTACTCCGTACGAGTATTATTGCTGCTCCTGAAGGATTGTACTCCGTTCACCGCACTGCTGACGTTTCTGCTGGAAGTCCAAGCTGCCGCAAACGATCAGCGCAGGGACTGAAATTACATGATGATTAATTACCGCAGACTGGAGTTACTCGCAACTTAAGTATTGATTCTCGCCTTCTTCGCTGGCAGCAGGTCCGCAGTCCAGCACTCAAGCTCTGCCAGTTCCAGTGCTCTGGTTTCTGCAGCTGAATCCGAGGCTAAGGAACCTTATCGCTTCTTGTCCCTTCGACCTTCCTTCTGGCCGCCTCAAGCCTCTCATCTCTCTCTCCTCTTTCCTTCCTCTCTCCTCGATTCTCTCGCCCCTGTACTACCCCGGATACCGACTGATCCTCCAATATTATTAACCTCGAGCTCCGTCTACGCCTCTCCTCGCCTCCTCATTCTCTCGATCGTGAACTCGATCCTCCCTCCTCCTGTCCCAGCTGAACGCAGGATGCTGCTCTTGGCATCCACCCTGCAATCTCCGAGTTCGATTGTCTACTCTTGACAGCGCGGAGAAGAATGAGCAGTGGGTCGGGCATGCCCCCGAGAAAGGGCGCCCAAGGGCGCAAAAAGGATGCCATTCACTTCGTCAACGCACGCCCCGCCTCAGAGACCGAGCGACTTGACATCAAGCGGATGGTGCGCGCCCACGTTGGGAAATGGATCTCGACCCAAACTAAGGATCGTGCCGCTGGTTCCGCGGTTGTCGTTGACCCCCCGCTCGCTTCCGGCGAAATAACCGATCCTGCGGCGCAGGCCTTCGAGGTAGACTCTGACGACCCTTACCTTCCTTCCACTTCTGCATCGTCGGCCTTATCACCAACCTCGTCCGCCTCCTCACGCGGTTCTCCAGAGTCGTGTATCTCGAGCTCTTCACACTCTGCATTCCCGATCTCCACCGCTCCACCCCATTCGCAACCGCAGTTGACCTTGGCTATTATCCCTCCTCGGACTATTTTCCTTCCATCCAACCAAGAAATATGTCACCAGCAATGCGATGGTCAGGAGGCCTGCCAGTGTACCTCCTCACCTGGCTCAGACACCCCTAGTCCTCTTCATTCCGGAGAGTATATTGAAACCGTTGGTGCCGGCTGTCTTGATCCTTTCCGAGCCTACTCGTCGCAATTCGAGCCAGAGATTGTTCAGCTTTCGGAAGAGTACTGTGCGTTCGTCTTTCTTTTTACTCCCTGTTGCACTTGCTAACTTCGGTAGGTCTTTCATGTCTTTGGCCCGGCCTCACTCCTGGTCTTTCTGGAACGAATATGCGATCATGGTTTCCAATGTCTTTATCCGATCCGACTCTCTTCACCGCATTTTTATACGGCTCCCTCTCACACATGCGTGTTCAAGCACTGAATGGTTGGATCCCCCGACATCTGTTCCACGCGCAGAAACAACGCCTTCTGGAAAATGTTGAAATGGAGACCATCAAAATGGTTAGCAGAGAGATGGACAATCCATCTCGTGCGGTCTGTGATGCCATGATCTTCAGCGTCGTCTGCATGGCGCATAACAAGGCAGATGATGGTTCGCCCCGTTGTAACAGCACCCCGTTCACTGCGCCCATGCAACGACTGCAATGGCTTGATGTGTACGGTAGCCTTCCTCCGAATCTCGTTCATATTAGAGGCTTAGTCCAGATGGTCAATTTAAGAGGCGGACTTGATAAAATCGAGCTCCCCGGCTTGGCCTCGATTATATCCTTGTAAGCTTCATCCGCCACTTCATGCCTGTGTTGAGACTAATACGACAAAGCTCCGATCTTGTAACCTGTAGCACATTCCTTTGTAGCCCAGTGTTCCCCTTCGTCCCGCTTGAAGCGAGTCGCAAGAATATGACTGTGCAGGATCTACTAGGGTACGCCGACGCCGATGTCGATCAGTACTATGCGCCTTTCCAACACCTCGGTCTCCCGCGCATCTTCGCAGAACTCATGTGCGCTATGAACACATACACAGCCATTGTCGACCATTACATGGAAGGCCAAATGGGCTACGACCCCTGCCTCCTTGCCGACCAGCGAAACATCATTCATTTCACCCTTCTCTCTCTCCCTCCCGCAGCCATACAGCCAGACCCAAACAACAACTTTTACACACCTCAACTCCAAGACATCCTCTACGAAACATTCCGCCTCGCAACCCTGATATACAGCGTCGGCGTTATCCTCCCCCTTCCAGCACAAAGCACACCCCTCGTCAAACTCGCTGAGCTCCTCCACAACACCCTCCAACTCTCAAACCACCCATCTCTCTGGGATTCACCGCGAGCCCAGGTCGCCCTCATCTGGGTCCTCACGCTAGGCGGTATCGCGGCGACTAATACCCCGCACCGCTCCTGGTTCGCCAATATGCTGTGTCGAGTCGCGGAACATAACAAGGTTACCTCATATGGCGACCTGAAACGATACCTAGCTCTAGTGGCATGGCATCCGATTGCGTGTGACAAACCTGGGACTGAATTATGGGTCGATGTAGAAAACGCACGACGGTTTCTGGGTTGATTAACTTGACTTGACCCATACCGACCCTTGTTTATCCAACCAACCCACACAGCTACACTAGGGATTTTTTCCTCGATTACCCTCCGCACTACGTGGATGTTCATTGCAACCTGACCAGAAATATATCTCCCAAGGTTGACTAAATAACGACTACTTATCCGTGTCGCTTCAACATTATGACACAGAATTATCCTAAAGCCTGGTCGGTTGGATTCTGTGACAACCAAGAAGCAATATAGCGACTACATCCACCGTCACGTTTGATATCCATCGTTTTCGAATCCCTGGATATACATCTGGGTCCGACTCCCCACGCTCGCCGCTAAACCTGGTAGAAGACCGGCGCAGGCAAAAGGAAACAGAACAGAAAGCTCCCTCCCATTCACCTATACTACTACTTACTAGGGGAGGGTTGCTACGAGTCACGACTATCATGCGAGCATTTCCTCTTCACTTTGCTTCGCCTCTTTTGTTGTTCTTTTATCCCGACTATCCTCTTTTTGGAGAGGGGATAGATATGTGATGGATTTCAGACCCTACTTACTTTTTGGGGCGCCACATATTTCCCTTATTTGTTCTAAAGACATTTTTTTTTTACGTAGCAAAATTTCTAGTTACAGATCTGTATATCCAGAGAAGCATACTTAAAAAATGAACAATAAAAAAACAAATGAAACCAAAAATAAGACATCGCAATTCATGATCATTGATGTGGGTATAGCATAACAAACCCGAGGTACGTTATCATATCGAGCTGAGAAATAGTGATGGCTGTCGTTGTCATTATCATTGAATGTTAGACCTAGGTTGTGAGTAAATATAGTTCAAGTCAGGGAGACCTCAAACTCCCATAAGACGGAGACTGCGGCGGGAGCCTTGTAGGTATTGTACGGGGTTGCAGAAGAGGCTGGCTCTCCCAGTCTCTGGTAGCGATACCGTTATAATCCTGGACCACGACGGCGATTTCGGGGTCAGGAACTACGGAGCCATACTCGGCTGACGCAGCCATGGCGGCGGCTTTACGCCAGACGAAGATTACAAGCGCGGATCCCGTGATGGCAGTGAGGATTGTTAGGATGAAGTTG
The DNA here is from genome assembly GCA_027569075.1 of Aspergillus asperescens. NCBI lineage: Eukaryota > Fungi > Ascomycota > Eurotiomycetes > Eurotiales > Aspergillaceae > Aspergillus > Aspergillus asperescens. Next base: position 96,661 of record JAPDEH010000069.1, on the reverse strand, counting down.
ACGGGGATGGGGTTACGATCGAAGACCGTAAATGTGAGGGCGTCGAGGCCTGCTTGGGCGAAGTTTCCGAGTCCCGCAAGGCAGATGATTAGCCCGTAGACCTTGCCGAAGGTGAGGAAGCCGAAGACTTTTGCGGCGTAGTCGGATACAGTGGTGTAGTAGAAGGGGCGATAGATGACGAATAGGATGATGTTGGTGTATGCTGCTTCGTGGCTATCTGGGATGCATCCAAGCGCGCCGATTACAGTTGCTGTTGCGGCTAGAACGAGGAGGACGAACGGGGTGCTGGCAGTGTCAAGGATGGTTCCGATAAATGGGACAGCGACAAGACCACCTAGTGGCAGAAGGAAGTCAAAGAGCTCGTTGAGGTGCCGCGCGTCTTCAACGGAGTCAAATAGATACTCGTATTGCTGTCGGATGGATGCGACGAAATAATTGATGCGAAGCATTTGGAGCACTGTGAAGAAGGTGATGAGGGCGAACCATGGGGAGCGGATCTGCTTGATGGCAGAGTGGCCATGCATTGCGCCCCAGACACCGCCGGTGGTGTGCTTTGCATTTGGCGCTGGCAGAGTGTGTGTTGCGGTAATCTCGTCGATATCCTGGCTGTCGTTTAATGCCTGGCTAAGATCGGTAATAGTAGATGCGTTATCGTCATCGGCAAGGAGGTCCTGGATTTTGCTGACAACATGCTGGCGATGCACACGGCGATCATTTCGTTGTCGTTCGCCCTCATCGCGGTCTAAAATGTGATCGTCAACACGATCGGTTACTTCGGCGATAATTTGATCTTCCGCTTGTTGAACGAGCTCTCCAGCCGTCTTATATGATGTCTTTGGCATGACGAACAGCTGCGAAATCAGTATAAGTACCGGAATCACAAGGTAGACCAAGAAGAATTTCTGGGACGAGAAGAAGCCATTCGTCTTCTCATTTATGATCCGAAAAATTAGAAACAGGGCGCTAGAGGCATCGAAAGCGCCCGTCAAAGAAGAGAGGATTAGCCCAGACCGAGCTGGAAAGGTGTTTGAGAGATGAAATGATGATATGAAAATAAAGGGGCCCCCCAGAGCTAGCAAAAGGTAGCCAGGAACGTATGCATCCAGCGGAAGGCGGTTTGCTAGTGCGAGAAGGAGCGCTCCTATGAAGAGAAAAATACTCCCAATTATTCCGCATACTCGGGGGCCATATTTATCGAGAGTAGTTCCGACTGGGAGGGCGGATACATTTGTGGCGACGGCTGCTATTGTAAACATCAGATTTAGACTACATGGTGGTTAGCCGTCACATTTCCTTAACGCAGGGTTAGGCACTTACCGGAGCTCCTGCCCGTAGCAAAGATTCTCTTCTCCTGAACAGAAGTCGCTGTAGACCCCTTCCCTGACGAATACTGGTTTGATCGCTGCAAACCCGAACACTATCCCTGCGGAAAAGAAACAGTATACCGCGGCGACAAATACCTGGACTTTAAGGCTAGTCAGTCGAAACAGACTAGCAAGTTTGCAGCACCAAGTTTAACCTACTAACTCGCTTTACACTGCTAACTTCGAAAGCCGGAGTTGTTTCCAATGGCCCCTGGATGTCTTGATCTAGCCCAGCGGATTGTCGCGCTTGTCCTGCTTCCGCCGACTGGTCAACTTGGGGTTGCTTGGAGATGATGGAGGACACCCTCGATAGAGAATTACGGTCGTCATCTGCGCCATCTTTGGAGGCCTGGGTCCAGCCCAGGCCGGCGTATGGGTTGAAGTTTAGGCGATGTCGCAAAGACGGTAGGTCAGTGGTAGATGGAAACGAGGATGCCAACGAGGTGTCGGGGAGATCGTGATACGACTCTTCGTCATCATCATCGTAGCCTTCTCGCCGGGGGCTCTGATCGCGGCCTTGGGGACGGCGGAATGACGCTGGATGCGGTTCCCATGACTCCAAGTAAGAGACTCGAGGGAGGGACATCCTATCTGTACAATATTAACTCAGACACAGTGGCCAGGGGAAGGGAGATAATACCTTTGTGAAACGGGCGCTAGATATTCTATCTCCAACCACTATCTCTCCTGCCAATTGGCAAGGTTGGCGATAGTCAGATGAAACGGTGGTTGCGACTTGGATGGGCAGTGTGAGCAGCCAAAGTGCGGGGATTCCTCCCAGGACGGAGTCCAATATATATAGCAATGCGCTGGGTTATATCATGCAAAAAAGTCAATGTAGAGTAAGACAGTAAGCGTGAGAGGAGAAGAAGATAAGAGAATGATGTGATTGACGACGGCAATGGTGAAAATGAGGAAGACATAGGAAGAGGCGAAGAGCTTCCCTTGAGGTTCTTGGAACAACGTCACCTGACTGAAGCTCTCCCCGCATCTTTGCTATCTCGGTGACTCCTTCCTTGCTTCCAAGGTTCTGCTTCCAGTCAACCGTTGGTAACATCCCGAGAACGTGTTTCTGATAAGCTGCACGAGCAGCTCGCAGCTCGCAGCGTGCCAATGATTCATCTCCAATCGTCGACTTTTTCCAAGCCTTACGCCCTTGGAGAAACTCGGACTTGCAGATCTGTGCTACTTGATTGTCAGGCAAAGACGCAAAGTCTGCTGTTGCTGGATTTTGTGATCTTGCTTTTAGTAACCCCTGCCCAACTCTTGGGAACAACGCTAGGAGCCCATTGTTTAGTTATTCATCGAAGGCAATTCACCTGGACCTTCCCCAGGCCAGTATGATTCGGAAACCCTATTTCCACGGAGAGTGCTCCATACACCTCGTAGGGAGCTAGCCCCTGTGGTCAGCTACTTCTGCGCCTGACAGTTTTCCCTTTCGATCGTGACTGGTCTTTGAGTCAATAATACTGTCCCCTCACGCTCTCATTCAGGGCACGAATGCAATTGGAAACGATCGAGGGTAATGGGCTGGCTGATGGCGTCACAAAGACTTGCAGGGAGACGGAATAATCTGCATTCTCGGCAGCTCTAAGTAGTCCAGCACTGGGGCGCCGTTGATTTGATTGGATCTAGATTCTAGCTAAGCAAGGATGGCCAGGCTTGAGGACTATGCTGAATGGACGCTGCAGAAACACTCGGATGCTCCAAACTCTCGAAAGTTCAACTACTGCACCTAACGGGGGTCATCAACGTCTCCGGGTCCAGATGACTCGGTGATCCAGCACGAGAAGTGGTAATTCGCAGGCCACTGCATGCGATGGACAGACCAAAGCCGCCAAACTCAATTTAGCAGCAAAACCTTCCCCCCTTCAGGGCTGAAATTTGAAGATTGAAGGGAGCTCCACACTCATCGAGCTAACGTGCAATGAAACGTGTGGAAATGCTCCTGGTTCTGAAAGCTCCAGTGACAGGACGAGGCTAATGCTCTGGCGGGTGTGGGTTTTCCATCTTTACCTAGTTGTCAGGATTTCCTCGTTCAGGCAGTGATCAAACGTTGGTGTGCCAATCGCCATGCGGTTCTCAGGGACAATAATGCGAGCGGCGATCGAGCGAACCCCAAGCTCGAGCCACTTGGGAGTTGGGGATGGATTCGGTTTCATTTCCACAACGAACATCGTCATTCTTCAGAACCTGCAATGTGGAGAGGACTCAACGGGAAGTCAAATTAACAAGCATCGCCCCTGAAGCTGTGAGGATGGCGCCGATACCGAAGCCCTCTCAGAGGAAAGATCTCCATGCCTCCTTTCGTTCTCCTACCCTCCAAGGCTTGGTGCCGTTATTTTCTTGTTGTTTTGCCCCGTAGTTATCAATCCTAATTTGACGGCTCCACTTTGCATGAACTGTTCATCCACAGTTCAGCCGTTGTACATGATTTTGCCCATCGCAATCACTGTCACATTGCGTTAAGCTGCATCTACACCATTAGTGCTCCTTAATTCTTTCGACAATTCCTCTGCACTATCTCCTCATTACTTTTGAGTCCTCTGTTGTGTTTCAGATATGGGTTTGCTTCTTTCGAATTTCGTATTTACTGTCCACGGTTGCGCCGCCCAGCATTGATGCCTTTCACCTATGGCTTTTACCAGCTTCGCCCGAAGATAGCTCTGCCAGTAACGTTATGAGGGGTTGGTAAGTCGTATGAGTTCACCTCGGCCTGCTTCGGACCTTGTCTTTTATTCTAACCCTGTTTCTTCTCCCCCAGCCTGACCTGCCGCAAACGCCATTTGAAATGTTAGTCGTTCCTCTGACTCTTTTCGACTGCCCCGTGCCAACGGTTAATAATAGCTATACAGGTGATAAGACCGGAACCGAATGCCTCCGCTGTCAACGATCTGGACGACAGTGCATCCCCGCGCCAGCGAAGCCAGAGGAGGTCACTTTCCGACATGGTCAAAACCCGTCCATGCGATCCAGGGGCCCGCCTCGCTATGGGGAGAGTGACTTGTCCTTTCCCGATAATCAAATTTGGACTGAAGTGCCACCTGAACGTGTGTATTCCGCTTGCTCTTGTAGTGGACGTAGGTGCCCTTTGATCCACGGCTAACTTATCCAGTATCCTTCGAAGACGAGACAGAACAGACAGCCTCTGACTACCACGTCGTCTCGGTAGAGACGTCACCAGCAGTTTCAAGAGGATTGCACAAGACTCGATTCAGCGCCTCAACTTCGACCCTACCTTCGATAACATCTCCCACCCCAGCTCTTCTTTCAGGTGGCCCTGGCCCATCACGCAAGATTTCCCATTCACGGACTCAATCGATGGATTCGATTCTGCCGCCGGACACTCCCCGCGATAACCCAAAGCTGGTGGATTTTAATGAAGCTTTCCTTCTACGACACTTTCAGAAGACTCTCGGCCCATGGGTGCTTTACCCCTTCCTCCTTTTGTCGGCAGCAGAATAACTAACCCGACCGCTTTAGCTTGACTCCTGCGATCACGAAAGACAGTTCTCGATGGACGTTGTGGAACGGGCGCCTTCGTACCCTCTGCTACTCTACGCATGTCTGGCCACCGCTGCCCGCCACCTCTCTCAAACGACAAACCTCGTTCCACCAAATACTGCAGATGAATATCATGAGAAATGCATCGCTATATTACTTCCCGGTCTCGGGAATTGGGAATCGAGAATAGGCCTTGATATTCTGCTGGCATCCACGGTTATACTGCGCTTTTTCGAACAAATTTCATGTATGTCGCGCCTCCTCATAGATTAACCACGACTGAAAACGCTCTAACAGCGAGCAGCGCATGCCCCATCGAACGACTCACAGCGGCACCTTCTAGCCGGCTCTGTGTATATAAGCTCTCAGGTTGGCTGTGCCGTGTCTGGTGGTCTTGCAGAAGCATCTTTCTGGGTCTTTGTAATGCAAGATATCCAATTTGCGTTAGCTTCTCAGAATCCGCTACGTCTCACACTAAGTCCGTTCGACGAGAAGTTACAGCTGATGTGGACACACCGAGTATCCCAAACTGACCGCGACTGGGCTCATCGTGCCGTATGGCTCTTGGCCGGGGCTATCAACTATTGCTATGGTGTACACGACCCTCATGCAAGCGCGATGGAAAGAAGCATTTTGAAACATAAGATCAATGCTTGGGAAGCGCGAAAACCAGATGGCTTCCGGCCGTTGCATTTTTCACCTGCCGACTCAAGAATAGGCAGACCCTATCCTGTTGTTTGGTACACTAAATCATTATACGGTAGGATTTTTGCGTCGTCGTCTGGTTCAGACTTTGCTGACATAGACCAGCAACCGCTATGCAGCACATCTGTCTGGCTAAGGCTTTGATTGAGGAGTACGAGCTCCGGAATCTGTATACAAGTCCTAATCCAGGTCAGGACATCAGCTCAATAGAGGTTTGTTTTCTCCGCTTCGAGACTCGAGGCAGCCACCTTTTGATACGATGAATAAATGATAAATGATAAAGAATGCTTTCGCTAATAAAATCGCAGGATGACGTGATGAAAAATCTGGGAATTCTTTTTGGCATCGCTCTCTCGAGTGAGGGTGACCCATTTGCACGTATCATGGCATGCCATGCGTTATGCGCTTGTAAGAGCCTTGGGATTACCATCTATTTCTTTAGCAGCTAACGAATGCTGTTAGGTGGCTCCTGGGTCCGCGATCCGCTTGCGCGGAGATGTCTTCTTGATCTGCTTCAAAAAACAGAGACAGAAAACGGATGGCCGTGGGCTTTTGTGTCACAACGGCTGGGCCCAGAGTGGCGCCTAACCGCAAGCTGACCTTGCCCTTAGGCCCCTTGTAGTCTTATTGGTTTTGAGCGAGCCGGGGATTTAAGCATCCCCATGGGCCTATCAAATATCCCTCCATATGAAAGAACTCACAGCCGATGGTGTTGAAGACTTGAAATCCAGACCGGCCAGCCTGAAGTACGTCCCAGCAGGCTTTCTTATACCGAGCCAAAAATCTGGCCGCAGATGAACGTGCTTTGAAGGGAAGCGTCCAGCGCTACCCCTATTGACTGCGCAATTGTTGATTTTGTGGTAGGACTCTAAGGCATGCCGCACCCGCCCATGCCTTATCTGCGTCCCTATCCCAGCTGGATATTGTTTGCCATATTGCTTTGCCCGCCATCGTGTACGGTCTCCCGCAGATGTGTTCGCTGCAGAGCGAGGAGCCGATTTCTTTTGTACAACCCAGAATGAAAATAGAAATATATGCATTACGACTATTGCAGTTTTGCATCTTACTACCGTTGGGGGTGCACCCACGTACTCGGCCTTAGGAAGGATGATTTCTTCAAGCAGGGTCCATTTCCAGAACGCCTCTTAAGGTTGCACCAAAAGCAATTGATCAACATAACCTACTATAACCCGGTGACTGACTGACATCTATTTCTGAACTAGCTGCGGCTAACAAAAACTCGTTTAGTACTGCGCTCAGCCCCAAGTTTGAGTTTTCCGAATGTAATTCAAGGGAGCGTGTTCAATAAAAGGGCCAACAGCCTGTGGCATGCCTTGGCTTTTACAGCCTTGTGCTTGGTCGACTTACCCTTCTTTGATCCAAACCTTTAGCTTCGGTTTTAGCCCCCACAATCGAGTCATGATTGGAGAATTCCGCTCTTGTCGTCGAAATCGCGCTTTTTTTTGGGAGTATGCGATCGACTGCCGTAGCCCTTGCGAGTCGTGAGTCCTGCACGAAGGCTACGTCGGCGAAAATACCCTTCTTCGTGGCCCTTCCCAGCCACACTGGGGGCGAGAGAAGACAAGACTCGAGCCGTCGGGGTCTAGTTGGAAACTGCTATGAAACTCAAAAGGTGGTTTTAGGGCTCAGCCTGCTTGACTTGTTATATAGAGCATAGTTTCACTCCCAGAAGTTCCTTCAGCTCCCATCATTCTTTCTAGTTATTCTTTTATCAAACCCAGCCATGAGACTTGAGGCCAAACGTGCCGCCAAAGGCCGCAGTCCGCCTCCCAAGCGAGCCTCTGCACCAGCACACCATCCACCACCAAGCGGATATGCCCCTGTGCCAGTGCAACATACACACTACCCGCCATACTATGGGACTGAAGATCCCGGTCTTTGCATTCCTTGCCGTGTTGATCATGGGTAGTATGTTTCCTTCCCCCATGGTCCAATGGGCCACTAGTAGCTAGTTACTGACTTTGCACCAGTTTTCCCTATCATCGGCTGCGTGACGGATAGCGCTGAACTGGACAAGCTCTACCTCGTCGAATTACGCCAGAACACATCCTATGAGTTCCAATTCGGCATTGGGTATTTTGGTTAGTCTCCCTAAAACATACCTACCTCAAAAAGCCCAACTCACCTTGTCTCCCCACTGAGTAGGTGGCTGTATATCCACAACAGCCCCAGAACAAACCACCACAAACACCACCTCCTCATCTCACTGCATCACCAACCTCCGCAATCACGACCTATCCGACCTCACCGAATCCTTCCTCGAGAACCTCTCAAGCACGTCCCAGTCCGACCTCGCAACAATTCTAAACACCACCCTCCCGCTAGCAAAGGACCTCCAATCAAGCGTCTTCTACTGGCCCCTCCAAGTTCTACACTACGCCCTCCTCCTACTCAGCAGAATTATCCTCTGGGTCGCACTGATGAGCTCCTCGCATAAGCGCCGGTACTAATTCGTTCTTTTTCTATCAGCCGTGCTTAGCGCGTTTGCGCTGGCTCTGGCGCTCATGGCAGGTGTTGGCTTCCTGCAAGCTATGAAAGCTCTCGAGGTTATTACCGGCAGCAGATCGAATACTGGCACCGACACTGACAATGGCAATGACGCCGTGGTGTTGGATATTGGCGATGGCATAACCCTACACAGTGCGCATCGGTTAGCGAACTTGCAGTATGCACAGGCTGGTGTGACGGCATTATTTTACATACTGATGGGGATTCTGTTTGTGAAGAGGAAGGCGGAGGGTAGCGGGTTGCAGGCTTTTGCTATGATTCCGTGGTTTGTGAGGAGGTAGACACCTATCCTGGTTGGCTTTTGTTCAGGTTATTTGGGTCATTGTGGTGATTTATCTATAGTTACGGGCGGCTGTGCAGCTGTTCTGTTATTCTGTCTAGGTTCGTTGGTCTACATATATCCAACTCCCTCCGCAGCACCATCTTATATGCAATTAGCTCTGTTCGGCATTCATGACTGCTGAGACTATAGTCTCCTACTTAGAGGTTAGAAGTACAAGGGGCCCTGAGTACATTGCTGCTCTGACGCTTCCTAATACAGCTTTTTGACATCGCATAACTTATATTCGAGATACTTTCTTGCTAAATAACTTTATTTTCCACCACTGAGCTCATCCTCGATGAAACAAAAGAATTGGTGATCAGATGTCCACATCACAGACCGGAGAACACTGGCTTATAACCGAAACCCTGACCGGTAGGAAAAAGTGGTACTGGCACGACATCCTGAGAGAAATAATCGATAATATAGCTCGATAGGACAGTTTCCCCGGCTGCTAGGAGGGCCGTTAGCCAAAGAATCGTTAGGCCGCTCGCTTTCGTTGGCCGAATTCAGAACTGTCTGCTTTTGCAAAATCCACGGGGACGTTCCAGGATGAATTTGCTGTCGAAAACTCTCGAGGTCATCACCGATACCTTTTACACCCAGGATTTGACGTTTTGTAATTGGTCTGCATTTGCAGCACTAGTGATTTGGAGCTTGTATTGGCAATCGTCGTCTATCACGGTTCACCGCGCAAAAAGCAGGAGAGAATGGCTAGCCCCAACTGCCGCAACCCTCGCCAGGGTCCAGAATGAGAGGCCAATGTTCCCGATATTCAAACCAAGGTGAAAATACATCGAGCCAGACACTGCAGCACCCACAGAACGGGCCAAGCAACTCAGCGATGCCGCAGCACCGTTGACAGTCGCGAGATGGGTAGGCGGCGGCGAGGCATTAGTTACTCTGTACAGGGTTAGATCTAAAATAAATCTCTCCTTGGCTTTTCCCTGTGGCTCACAGAATTGCAGATGCAACATAGCCTATGTTGACTAATAAGCCTTTAATGAAAAGGTTGATAATGGCGATTGTCGAAAAGGGAGACACGAGTGCGCGGTGAATGGTGTCAAACAGTAGAGCCAGGTGAAAAGAGGAACATGCTCCAGCGAAAGCTCTTGAGGGGACCTGGGGACCTCAGCGTGTAATAATCCATGGCACAACCAAGACCTGTGCAGACGACCGCCGCAACCGCTTGTGAAAGTAGAACATTGCTGATGCTCGGCAGGGCAATCCCAAACCCGCGCATTGGTTTGAAATGTCTTTCATCTGCATTCGACGTAGTGTTTGTTGCGAGGAAGATGGGAATGATTACGTCGGATGAAGCTTTGTGGAAAGCCAGTATTGACACCGCCAGTATCTGGAAGATTTACCTGTCGTGACCACGGCGTGGCACTTCTCCGAGCCTGGTGGCAGGAGCCCAGCTTCTGACTGCTCAATATCGTCCGTGCTCGTGATTGTGCTTTGAGGTTCAATAGCTTCTCCACCGGATGGTAAGGCTTCATATTCCTCCCTGTTCCCTTGGCCAAGTAGGGCTTTGATTTTGCCACGCACCCGACGGATCAGGTCCATCTTACCATTATGCCTGAAGTCCGGATGCGTTTCTTCCAGAAAGCAGAGCCCCAGGGCACCACTGCTGACAATACACGCGGCAACTACCAGATTTGGAAGTAGGTAGGGATAGGCCTCCAATATGCCCCCAGCAGGGAATATAGACGGGGGATGTCTTCACCGGTTCAGCCAGGTAGCCGCCAATAACCGGACCGATAAGGCTTCTATGTATAGCTGTGAGCGTCCAACAATACGCCATGCTTGCTCCGAAAAAACGCTCACCCTACCCCCCTGAAGAAGGGTTACAATCGAGAATGTCCTCCCTATATGCTTTAGGATCAGCCCGTCATAATCAAAGGCAATGGGGATAAAAAGCACCTTGGTGACTCTTCGCTTCAACCAGCTCCCCCACACAAGCGGAAATAACGCGGGTTCATTCACCGAGGATTACCAATTGCTTGCGGATGCTCGAGTAATCGCGTTGGGGCACGCAGGCGGTCTCTTCGGTGGTTGTCATCTCCAGAAGTTTTGTGGATGTGAAGCGGTACTAAAAAGTTATGCGTGGACTCTTGGATAGGAGGACACACAAGAAAAATTGCCAGTTCAACTGCCCGAGGGACTCCCAAGAAGGATCGGCAGACCCTGTTCATGATCTGAACAACGCGGGGACTTTTGATGCGTTAGAGACTGTTGGACCGCGCTGACTGCCCCGGTCCCCATTGGGCCATTGTTCAAGGGGAATCTTGGTAGCTCTATTGGCTTTACGGATTGGGCTATCTGGGAGCATTACAGAGTCGGGCTTCCAGGGTATATTCGTGAGAAAATAACATCATATTAAGTGGCAAGTCGTTAACTGTAGAACATGATATGCATTGTCATTTTAAATGTACGTAGGAATGAGATATTTGTTCATCCTGAGCACACATTTACCGCCCAAGACGGATAACACCAGCGGCCATCAGTTTCTGAATCTGTAGCCGGACCTGTGTGTTCTTCATGTGCTCTTGCAAGGCGGCGGGGTCGCCCTTGGCCTGCTGGAGAATGCTTTGCATGACTGGGTCCTGGAGGATGGACATGATCTGCGGAATTGTGTTAGCGATGAAAATCAAAGTATCGATCTCGCCGGGCTAAGGCATACCTCTGGGTCTCTCTGGATTCGCTCCATGGTCTCTTGTTCGGATTCACCGGCGCGAGCGCTGAACTGGGTATCAAGAACCTTTTGTTGTTGTTGCTCGATTTCGCGAGCGTGTGTTCCGTCGTCGTGCTCCGAAGCGGCGCTACATGCATCGATAGCACGGCTATATTCTTTCATTGCGACCAGAGCCTGCGACTTGCGGATGTATGCACGGAAGAACTTGGGGTCTCGGGCGATTGCCTGGTCGCAGTCCTGGACAGCCTGGGGGAAAGCCATCAGTTTGATGAGAGCGGCGGCACGGTTGGTAAATCCGCGGGGGTCATCGGGAGCGCGTTTTGTCATCTCGGTAAAGGCATCAACGGCACCGGGCCAGTCGGCCTCCTGGAATTTCTTCTGACCGAGTTCGCGGGACTTCTCGGCCTCTTCGGGGTCAATGTAGGCCTCCTTGTTAGCCTTGTCCCTAGCTTTCTCCGCATTACGCAGCTTGGTAAGAGCGTCGGGAGTCCGGTGTTCAGTGAGCGACTTGCTATAGTTCTCAATAGCTTTACCGAGATCTCCTTGCTTCTCATAAGCAGTACCGATTCTTGTGAAAGCCCTGTAGATTATTAGTACCGTCAAGCGAAAATATAATCAAGAGCCAGTCTTACTTGGCAATGATCTTAAAGTCCGCCCGCTGCTCACGGCCTTCTTCGACAGCGCTCTGGCATGTCTCGATAGCACCCTGAAGGTCACCCTTTTCAAACTTGGCTGCACCAAGGTTGTTAAGGTATGTCACGTCCTTGTTCAGCTCCCACGCCTTGGTGTAGTGTTCAATGGCTTCATCAAACTGCTTCTTCTTGTAGAAATCGTTGCCAATCTTCTTCTCAGCATCGCCAGCCTCCTGTGCCTTCTTCTTGACAATCGCTTCCTCATCCTCGGGCTCCGGCTCCGGCTCCTTCTTCGGAGCGGATGGGCGGGCATCAGGCATCGGCACGTCTTCTTCAGCCTCTGCGGCGCCAGAGGGACCGGCGCCAGAGGGAGGAGCCCCAAAGCTCATGTCAATGCCCAATAACACGCTCATAACCTGCAGGAACCGTGGGTCCCTGATCTCATCTCCAACATTGTTCGGGTTCTGTTGGATTCGCTTAAGTTTCGCCATGAAGTCGCCGTCGGCAAGTAGTGCGGAGGTCTTGGGGTTGCTGGCCAGTTTCTGGAAAAGCTGAGGATCGCCGAAGATGTTACCGAGACCCCCCATGGGGTCTCCGCTGGCACCATCAGCTTGGGCCTCGGCTTCAATGGCTCTCTTCACGGCGTTGAAACCGTTCTTGGCCTGCTCATTGCCAGGCTCCAGCTTGATGGCTTCTTCGTAGGCATCATGGGCAGACACTGCGCCATGTTAGCAATCCTCGATGTATGAAGTATGGGGCAGGAACACGAACAAAGATCTCCGATACCACGATAGGCCGCACCCTTACGCTGGTGACCCTTGGCCCAGTCTGGCTTGATCTCGACGGCCTTCTCAGCATCGGTGAGCGCTTTTTCGTAGTCGGCCTGGGCAGCATAGACGGCTGAGCGGTTGGAGTAGAGAACATGGTTGTTCGAGTCGAGCTCGATTGCCTGTGTGAACTTCTCACTACTCAGAATCAGCTGCTGCACTTGGTCCACCAGGTTCTCCTCAGCAAAGCGGGGTAAGACAAGTATATTTACACGGCAGTTGGGTAATCCTTAGCAGAGAAGGCCTTGTTGCCCTCTGCTTTCAGAGCGTCAGCCATGGTGTGAGATGTCTGATTAGGGGTGACAGATAACAGAAGGAAGCTGTGTGGAGAGGAAGATTGATCAGGCGCCGACGCAGCTACTAATATTGAACCTCCGAGCTTCTGGAAATTTCCGAGCCCAAGTGTTTTGGCCTCAGGCAGGAAGGTCACCGAATAAATGGGGAGCTTGATCCGCGCTAAGCCTTTTGTGACTATCGGCACTAAGCCAGAAAGAATTCCTTCCCCCGAAAAAAACATCTTCTTGCCATTCACTACTGCATGATTTCAAGCTTCCCTGCTTTGAAACCGGCGGAACTTTCAGACTGCTCGGCTACCTACCAATACTGACTGTGTACAGATATCTCTCTGAACATGCCATCTCACCAGCCTCTGCGGTGACTTGACGCTCGGTTTCTTAGAACATGGCCTCCGCGGGGCCGTCTGGCGGCTCTGTGACTGAGCTCGCCTCCAGACTCTACAATGCATGTCTTAGCAACTTCTCTATCGACCATCTCTTCTACCAGCAAGACCTCCTGGGACAGGATATTATTCCGAAAAATGACCTCCCACTCCTCCTCCAATGCACACAGTCACTTGTCGACCAGAAATTGTTTCGACTCCACACGGGCAAAAATGACCGCCTGGCGTGGAAGATCATTCCCAGGGAGGATGCTGAAAAGTAACCCTTTTCTTCGCCCTGGTTCTCATGATGAAGTGTGCTAAATATTCTTTTTTAGACTTCAGAACCTCACCCCCGACGAGAGTTTGGTGTACAATGTGATTCATTCGACAGAGCGATCAGGCATCTGGGTACGCGCCATACAAAGACGCACCAACCTACACAAATCTATTCTCGACCGGTGCCTTAAATCCCTTGAAGGAAAGACCTATATCAAAAGCATCCATAATGTCAAGTTTCCCAGCCGGAAGATGTACATGCTGGCCGGTCTGGCGCCTAGCGAGGACGTTACCGGCGGCGCATGGTTCACAGATGGCGTGCTGGACGAGAACTTCATAAACGTTGTCTCCGGGTTCATCGAGTTTAGCGTCAGTCGAAAGAGTTGGTACGAGGTCCCGGCCTCCGACAAATCGCGCAACAAGCGATTAAAAACCGCCGACGGCAGTGTGACTGTTAAGAAAGAGTCAGGCCCGAAGGAATACCTCCCCTACCCAACCGGATACCAAGGCTACCCCACAATATCAATGTTAACGACCGCCGTCAACCAAAGTGGCATTACACCCGTCCGCCTGGGTGAGGAAAGTGTCACCCAGCTCCTCGAAATGCTCTGCTACGACAACAAGCTCGTGTCCCTCAACAACGGCGAAGTCTTCAAATCCGTCAAGAACCCAGAACAAGTCAAAGCGCGGCAAGCCCGCAAACCAGACGAGGACCCCGCCGCCGCCGACAACCGGCTCGTCCAAAACGGCATGACCGAAGTCCCCTGCGGCCATTGCCCGGTTTTCAATCTCTGTGTGCCTGGTGGTGCGGTAAGTCCGGAGAACTGCGAGTATTTTGAGACCTGGATCCATGAGAAGAGTCCGCTCTCTTTTTAATCCGTTTTCCTAGTTATTTGACTATGGAACATACGGTGTTTTATTTGCATAGCGATGGCGTTGCATGTTGCGATTTGGGGACAGGATAGGTCCGTTTAGATTTTAAGGTCTATGTCGAACGTAGGATAGGCAGTAAAGGAGCAAGTCTACATATTCACGAACTCTACATCCAAGCTTGAACCAAATCTCTCCCTAACCAACCATCAAACCATAAGAGGTACTTTAGTTCCAGACAGAAACATTCGAGGGTATGGGGACTGGGTGGTGCGCGATCGTATTAAACCACGTTCGTGATAAGGATATCATTAAAATCATAAACGTATGCAACTAAATCATTCAGATGCCTTTGCAGCTAAACAATCCGGACAGTACCATTTTCCCACAGGCTCCCTCGTCAACCCAACACACTTCCAATGGAACCACTCGAACTTGCAATTATCATTATCGCACGCCACCATATCGCCGTGACTAACCGTGCGACACGTACAATAAACCTTCGTATCCTCGTTGCCCTCATCCTCATCGTCCTCATCCATATCGTCTTCGCCGCGTCGGATGTCGCCGTTCTCAGAGTCGGAGAGCTCGGCGCTGCTGAGGGAGTCGTCCTCGTCGTCGCCGCCGGAGGGTGATTTTTTATGTGACCTGATCTTCAGACGACCGCTTGCGCTGGAGGACCGCTTGGTTGGCTTTCCATTGAGGGACTTGAGCTTCTTTAGTTGTTGGTGCGGGGCGACTTTCTTCGTAAGGGCTTTCTTGGTGATTCCTGTCGAGCGGGGACCGGCGCTGCCGGCGCGGCTGGAGGATGGGGTTCCGGCTTTGGGGGTGCCGGGTCCTAGAGAGGATTGGCGGAGATTTGAGGAGGCTGTGGGGAGGGTGCCTAGGGTGGCATTGAGACGGCGCCGCTTGTTCTCGACGGCACCGGCCGAGGATTCACGTTGTCGTTGTTGGAAATGGGCAGCGGCCGAGGCTGGTGTGGCAGGAGCGGAATTTCGCGCAGCATTTTGCGAGGATAATGCGGATGCTGAGTGTGATCGGTTCAGCGAGAGGTTGAGCCTTTGGATAGGGCCTAGGGGGTTCGCGTTACCCGTCGACGCGGTGAGAGGGGAGGAGTACGAAGGGGCTTCGGTGGAGGAGTCGGGGAAGAAGATCTTGGGGGGGTCGCGATACTGGTCTTTGTTGTTGAAGAGGGAGGGAATGGGAGGGTCGCTTGAGAGCACGCCATCGTTTTGTAGGTCGCGGATCTTGACGTCCAGCTTCTTGATCTGCCTATCTAATAAGGCACATGCTTTTTCGCTCAAAAGAATCTTTTCATCCTGGAGCTGTTGTGATCTGTCAAGGTTCTGTAGTACGGCCTTCGAATGCTGTTCTTCCTTCGGGTTCGGGGTAAGGCTGCCGTTGAGCTTGATGAACTTCTGTATGCTGGCGTCTCGCGAGTTGATGGTGGAGCGACAATCCTGGATGATTTTATCTTTGGCCTGTATTTCCTCCATCAAATGATTGATCTCCGCTGGTAGGTTCGCAACATCGTGAACGAACTGCTCCAGCACCGAAGCACAATCTTCTTGACCATAGGCCATCTCTCGCCGTCGATATGCTAGACCAGCACCAGTCTCCCAAATATTCGAGCAACAGCGACAGAATCAGCGATTGAGGTGAGATGAAAAGCTGGCGACAAGCTCGAGAGTGTTGGCTAAAGAGTATTGAATGATTGATCTGAGCATCGGCGGCATCCTCAAATGTTCGGAACGGATGAATAATGGCACCGCCACAATGTCCCAGCCACAGAACGCCACAGAGCCCTATTTGCGAAGTATCCTCCAGCTCAAAAGATGATGTTCTGATGTAATCCATCTACCATGGTGCTTTCTTAAAGAACCCCTGGGATCATGTTGGGCTCTAATTTTGCAAAATTACAACAATGAAACCAGGTTGGAAAACACTACATTGACGAATGACGATGGATTCCAACTATGTTGACTCAAGAAGCAGCTTCAAAAGCCAGGCCCTGCAACCGCCTTCTGCCATTCTTTACAACTATATCGACATCATCACAATGGCGACAATACTGGCGGCTTCTTATCCTGAAACCCCCCATTTGGATGGATAATAACTTTCGTGTAGCCATCGATACACTTATCGAACTTTTCGTACGCAACCTCCGCGTCTCCAATTCCAATCTCGTGCGAGACAACAAAGCTCGGCCTGGCCTTGCTGGCGATGACCAGGTCGCGCAGCTGTCGGTTATAGGCTTTGACGTTGCACTGGCCGGTGCCGATGGTGACCAACAGCCTGATATCCAACAGCGTCAACCGAGCGGTCAACCATCTCGCCGCCATTCGCGGCAATAATCTGGTCCACGGCATCGCCTGCTGTGAAGTCGATTGGCTGAGCTCCGATTTGCTCAGCTGCGCGGAGATGCTCAGGGACGCGGTCGACGACGTAGACTCTAGATGCCCCACGGAGCTGGGCGGAGTATGCGGCCATGAGACCGACAGGGCCGGCGCCGAACACGGCGACGCTATCGCCGGGTTGGAAGCCGGAGATCTCGATGCCGTGCCAGCCTGTGGGGAAGATGTCTGTCGTTTGTTAGAATGACGTTTCGCAATGGTTAATGGGGGTTAGGAGTAGGAGTGGGAGTGGGAGTTACCCGCGAGCAGGATGAAGTCGGCTTCATGCTCTGTTCCTGGTGGGAGATTGAGGGCGTTAAAATCGGCGTAGGGAACACGGAGGTATTGGACTTGGCCTGTAGTTGCCAACCGTCAATGTAGGTCCTTCAGTTATCAGGGATGACAGGTATACCTCCGCGGTAGGGTCCCATGGCAACATAGCCTATAGACATCAGCAACAGACTTCTCGACATCAATGTGCCAAACCAACCATAAGTACCGCCTGCAAAGCTTGGGTTGACTTCAGTGCAGAATGCAGTCTTTCCATCCTCGCAATTCCGGCACCAGCCATCAGCAACGTTGGATAGCATGACCACTCGATCTCCCTTTTTGAGTAGTGTAACCCCGTCTCCAAGTTCCTCGACGATGCCCATATTCTCGTGGCCTAATTTCTGTTGTCAGCAAAATACGAGTTGAGCGTAGCTGATCTTCGTAGTAAGCCCGCCTACCAAATGTAATGCCTGCCTCTGCTGCAGTTCTTCCTTCGTACATGCTGCTACATGTGAGCATGAAGGCGCGTTACCCCAGATATGGGACTCACTGCAGGTCCGAAACAGATGGCTGCCTGGGTACTAGTCAGCTACTGCGACTAATCTAGGAGACGTAAACATACACTGGTGACCTTGATGATGATGTCGTCTGGGTGCTTCAGCCGAGGCATTTCCACCTCCTGGACCTTGATACTGAATGGCCCGACGTAGTTCAACGCTTTCATACTTCTTGACGCCATTGTGATTGAATAAATATAGATATCAAGGTACTCTGAGCGAAAAGAAGAAATTATTTCTCCGCATAATGTAGAATGCTATTGCTATCTATGTATTTAAACGATGTAGGTGTGGGCATAGGATTGTCAAGCACAAGCAGGAAACTGACCCCAATGGCCGACTCACTTTTGTTCCAGAATATGGAGATAGACAGTCCGATAGATAGAGCGGTAAATATATGCCACGACCCTTATACCTACCGGCCAATTCTGGCTTATCCACGGGTGGTGTACTTACGTCTCATGCAGCATCGAGCCTGTAATTGTGTATTCCAGATCAGGAATTGCTCTGGTTTCATGGTGTATCAAGCATTGTAGAGCCAACAAAGAATGACGTCGCTGTTGCCCCTCTATGCTAGAGTGCAAACACTGCAAACTCACTCGTTTCGGTAATCGTCCGCGCGCCAGGCCTTAAATATTTAACTTCGTGCTTTGATGACTCAATCTCCTCCGTGGTTCTGGCTCCTTGTCTGTCCTTAGTGCGCATGGTCTTGACTGGACCTGCGATCGCGATATCCTGAGACCAAGTGAATTGGAGGAGGTTCATCGTTCGACGCAAAACCTACACCATGGGCGATCATCACCCTTCCCCACTTTCGGAGGGGATCTCCTCTCTGCTTGATACAGATTTGTATAAGCTGACGATGCAATGCGCGATTCTCAAGTACTTTCCGGACGTCTGTATGTACTAGCCATCTTGATGCTTTCGTCTACCGACCCCTTTGACACCAATTCGCGCAGACGTCACTTATGGCTTCACGAATCGGACCCCCGAGATGAAGTTGACGCGGGGTGCATACAAATGGATGCTAGCTCAAATGGACAGTATGTGATCGATATATAATTGGATCACCGCTTTGCTAACACATATTTGCTCCCTAGGACTCTCGAATATCCGGGTCACGAACGACGAGATTGAGTTCCTGAAGAAGCGATGCCCTTACTTTAATCACGCCTACTTGGATTATCTGACGACGTTCCGACTCAAACCCTCAGAACAAGTTGATATCAGGTTCACCCCGGTGCAGGATACAGGCAGCAACAGCGACTTAGGCGACGTCGATTACATTGTCAAGGGCCTTTGGGTGGAGACCATTCTTTACGAAATCCCGCTGCTGGCTCTGACCAGCCAGGCATATTTCATGTTCAGCGACAAGAACTGGGACTATGAGAACCAGGAAGAAAAGGCATACCGGAAGGGCCATGTCTTGCTAGAGAATGGCTGCATCTTTTCAGAGTTCGGAACCCGGCGGCGCCGCGATTACCACACCCAGGACGTAGTAATGAAGGGATTGTGTCGGGCCTTCAGAGAGGGGAAAGCGAAAGGTTTTGGGGGTGTCTTTACCGGTAGCAGCAATGTCCACTTCGCAATGAAGTACGATGTCGACCCTGTCGGGACAGTCGCGCACGAGTGGTACATGGCCATTGCAGCCATCACAGACGACTACGAGAACGCAAACGAGCTGGCATTGCAGTACTGGCTCGGCTGCTTTGGTGAAGGCGTACGTTCCTGGCGTTAAGCCATTCAACACAGCTTCCCACAGCGAACTAACAAGCCACAGGTTCTCGGAATCGCACTAACAGACACCTTCGGCACCCCCGCTTTCCTCGACGCATTCCGCAAACCCATCCCCGCATATACCTCTGCCGGCGTCGGTGCCGTCTCAACCACCGCCTCAGGAGCCGGCACAACAACCGAATCCAACATCCAAAGCGAGGCCAAGACGAAGGCCCCAATCTCCGCACCCCTAAATTACGGACACCCCGATTCCGCCGCCAAATCATACGCACAGGTCTATGCAGGCATCCGCCAGGACTCGGGAGACCCAACGTATTTTGTGAAGATGGCTCGAGAATTCTACGACCGCGAGGGAGTCACCGGCACAAAAACAGTCGTGTTCTCAGACTCATTGGATATCGAACATTGTCTCGAGTATAAAGTCATCGCAGAGGAAGCCGGGTTCAAGCCTGTCTTTGGCGTTGGGACTTTCTTTACTAGTACGCTCCCCTTTTATGTCTTTCTCAACTCATCTATCTATCCACCCCAGCAATCCAATAAACTAACTCTACACCCCACAACAGACGACTACCAAAACAGGTCCACAAACGAAAAGTCCAAGCCGCTAAACATCGTCATCAAGATATCTTCCGCGAACGGCCGGTCCGCCGTCAAGCTCAGTGACAATATGGGCAAGAACACGGGCGACAAGGACGCGGTGCAAGCTGTGAAGAAGAGGCTGGGCTATGTCGAGCATGAGTGGGAGGAGGGGGATGAGAAGAATCGGTGGGCGAGGTGATTCTTCCAGAAAGTTGATCTTTTGATACCATTTACTAGTAGATGTGTGTACCGCGTATAACGAAACGAATGCGTACTTCAAGAGGGAAGGGAGGGACCCAGATAGAATAGAGCATACAGTACAATACCATGGATTGGTCGAATTTGCGATTAAATGATTCTATTTGGAGCTGTATAGTAGTTTACCCAATGCGGTTGACTAGTTCACAGAATGATATATACATATTGCACGATTGTATGGTACATATACTAAATTGAGCGGCGCCAGAAAAATACAAGAAGTGCGCCTAGAGGACTCCGACAAGCCTTGGTAGGATATGCTAAACAAGCCCATCAAGGAAGAACACGGGTAGCACTGCAGACAAATCGACGAGAATGCGTAAAGCATGACCATCACCGATGCTGCAAGAAAGAAGCAGACGCAGAAGGAGAAGGAGAATCGTCACTTCGTTAAAGGTATCCAAAGTCTAGCCTAGAACATCTCATTAAATCCCAAATCCCGATCCAGGTCTCCCGTGATTTCGTTACTCAAATGACCATGGCTATGGCCATGACCTTGACCTTGACCATGGATATGACTATGGCTGGTCGTCGGGCCGTGATTTGAACCAGTCGGGAACGAGAAGATGTCTCCGAGTTCGTTTGTGCTGGCGTTGGTGTAGTATTCCGCGTTGGCGTCTGCCCAGCGGAGTAGCTCGCTTGTCCAGTCTAGATCTGCGTCTGAGCCGTTAGACGGATTGGAGTGGGGTGGTGTGAAATTAGAGGTGTAGGTGTCGATGTCGAAGTCGAAGAGGTCGCTGAAGATAATGGGTGCGGTGGTTGAAGGGGTTTGGTTTCCACCGGTGGGGGTGGTGGTATTGTTGATGGGCTCGGGGAAATCGAGGGGTGAGGTGGGTTGATTCTGTGGAGGAATAGGTTGAGTTTCTGTTGCAATGCTATCATTTCGGGGACGGTTTGGAGGGGATGTTGGTTTAGCTGTAGGTGATGCAGGACCAAGTTGCTCTAAAATGGGATGGGCAATTTCCTGTTCCTCGCTAGGGGTCGTCCAGTGGCTGAGGCTTTCATCTTCCAATGGTGAGGGTATATTGTGTGATAGGTTGGGAACAAGACTGTCCCTTCGCGGTGGATCCTGGGTCTGGGCTGGAGGGGAGCCACTGAGCTGCATTATTCTTGAAAGTGCACCTGTGCTTGATTGCGCTTTCACAGCAGCTTCGATATTAGCTACTTCCATGTCGGCAGCAGGGTATATCTCCTTAAGTCCTTGCAAGACTTGGATGCACCGCTGGAAATAGGAGATGCTATTCTCACGAAGAGTGGGATCGTTCGACATAGAATTGGTCAAGTGAGCCATGGCGGCGGATATAATCACGGTCACACCAGATTGAGGGAGATACCGCGTGAGGGCTAGCTGATTAAGACCCTGGATAATTTGCGTGATCCCAATGGCAGCGTCTTGCATCTTTGTTCGCGCAGCGTTTGCCAGATCAAGGCGGGATTTTGTCTGGTCTTTTGCGGGGCCGTGTGCCCATGGGCGATGAAGCGCGCTAACGGTAGCATAATAAAGCATCCGTATCATGGCGCCATGGAGGAGTAACACATCTTCTCCATCGTTGAAATTCGTCTTCGACGCAGGTACGAATTGGGCGTCTCTGGGTAGGGCAGAGAGCCATGACTCAAGTCGCCGACTGCATCGAGCGAGTTCTGATTCTGAAGCTTGCCTCGGGACAAGGTTAATTGTTGTTCTGTTGGTCAGACCGAATTGACGCTGAGATGGAGTGTATTGAGCAAACAGCACTCGGCCGATGCACTGGCACAGTTTAGCCTTTTCAATGAACATAGTAGCAAGACGCTTCTGATGGGAGACATCCCCCAGCTGCCGGCAGTGGAACTGCTCAATCACGTCTGGGTGGAATGGCTCCGAGTCGAAGTCATCTAGTGTGAGCATTGGAAGGTTGCTCGACCCTTCGTTGACCTGCGTCGGGCGCCTCAGGCCCATGGCTATGAGTCTATCGCGGGAAAACAAGCACCACCACAAACGCTTCCTCAGCCGCTTTGTCTTTATGTCCATGTCGGAAGATGACGGGTCTCTGTTCAACCCTATCGAATGCGCATTGGTGCTGCAAATGCCGATCCAATCCCATATGTCTCTCTGAGGGTTATTCGTATGGTCGAACCAGTAAGTCAGGAGTAGGAGGGTTTGCACGATGATCATGCGATCTTCTTCACAGTCAAGCGAGTATAGCAACTGTATAATCATTAACTGTCAGTTCTGGGAAAAGGTACTAGACCAGCAGATGTCGCTTTGAACGTACCCTCAGTCGTGTATAAAATGCATTGAGAGCACTCTTTCGGGTTGTGTACCCAGCTGCCTGCAGATGCTTCAAGTCCACAAAAGCCGTTGCCACAAACATCACGGCCTGGAATAGCAGAAGACTGATATCCCCTTCCGGGTCGTTTTGGACAACCCGTCGCAAAAACTCCTGCAGGTTCAGCACTGGCAAGAAGCTGTGGACCCATTTAATATAGCAACGTAGTAGTTCGGTCCGTAGCCCACTCTCAGGAATCGCCAGCGCCCCTCGAAAGCGCAGAAACTCCAGGTCCTCCGCTGATATCCGTGAGGGTAGTGGTTTCAGGAAATGTGGTTCTTCATCTAATATAGCAATCACTGGATCGAAGTCAGGATCAAGCAGGTCTTGCACGGTCGACACCATATTAGCCAGCGGTAGAGAAGCCGCGTGACCCCGATTCCCTATCGACCTCTGGCTCGCAGAGAATCTGGACTCATGAAGCCATGGCGTATGTGCATTGTAGCCCAGGACGTTCCTGGGTCTCTTCATGCTAGGTCCGTCATCGGCAGGACCAGAAGCTGATTGCTTGCGCTTGCCAGTCGACATTTTGTTCGGAGAGGATACAGGTTGGCCAGGTGCATCCGTCGTATCAGAGGGAGGTCAACGGTTTAGTGGTGACTTTTCGGATTGCAAGTCTCGGAGCGAGAATACCTGGTGCTATTTCCAATGACAGCAAAGGCGGTGTCTGGCAGCACTTTGATGCACGGTCACTGGGCGTTTTGAGAAGAAGGCACAGAGTAGTATGGGCATTGAGCTCGCTCCTGAGCTGCTCAGCAGAAATGGGCGTGGAGGCGGGCTGTGGGGTGACCATCCCTATTTTGCGGGCCTCCCCGCCAATTTCCTGCCATTTCTGCTAGGACCAATCTAATGTGGCGAATCTCACTGGCGAGAAATTGGCATTGGATGTGCTAACTTGGGTCGCAGACTTGCTTTCCACTCGGGCCTGTGGAAGTCGGCCGAGGATGGAGTCAATCTGCCGGTTTAAGCATCCGAGGTGTTGCCTCAGGCAGAAGCCACTGTCATCGGGCTAATATATTAACCTAATACTACTACTCCGACGACAAGCCACTCCTCGGAGTAAAGGGAGTAGAGGCGCAAAGCATAATATAAGGACTTGCCACAAAAAATCGGTAATTGGGCCTGGCTATTGGAGAACTGCGGGATGGCTATATGCAGGCAGTTCCTGAGGGCCAGATAAGTCATTTAACCACCACTGGATGCGAAGGATTGCAAATGAAGAACACTACCGAGGAATAGAGGGTTGCCAATAAGGCATACTGAATAATATTTAATGTTCCATGTGTTGTTCCAAATATCTCTATCAAAACGCTAGACGATATAGCGCATGCCCATAAAAACACACCATATAATACATGTTCTGCTTCGAGCGCAGAGAGAGGTCGTTCAGAGTATATCGCTCGTGTCCTCGGCTAGCACAAAGCGTTTGTTTGCAACACCCGGGGCTTCAGTCGACGTGGTAACGACTCGGGAAATCGATTTAGGCACTTCATCCATGATTAACGGCGCGACTAACATGGCGGCAACAGGTAAACTTACGGAGGGAGGAGTAGCTCGGAAAGGCTGCTGTGGAGGAAGGCAACACCAGCCTGCAAAAGGCATTAGTAGGTTTTGCGAGAAAGATAAAAAGCAGGAATTTTGCAGAAGTGATGGACGTACGCCGAAGACAAGGATGCTCCTCACGATCGTGGTGTGCTCAGGAGAAGTAATCTGCTCGTATGCAGCGCTGAGGAGGCCCTTCTCGGTCGTTTTGGGAGCCATGGTTGAACGGTAAGGTTGGAATGAAGCCGGGAGAATTCGTTCTTAATGGAGGTGGGCAGTTGACAGTTTGTTGGATAGAGGCTAAAGATGGATGGTCCTCGAAAGTTGCTCCGAGAAATCTGTCAGCGATGCTTGGCATCGTCTTGCGCTTCGAGCTTTTCGCGCCAACCGTAGTTATCCCCGACAAGCATCGCATCACGGTTGATAGATACATTGACGAACAGGATACGCCCAGATATTTTGGAAATCGAGATATAATCTGTCAGGACATATTGCTTACTCGATCTTTAGTTTGTCTATTTTTTTCTGCACCGCTCATCCTCTGGGTTGGTGTGTGTTCCGATTCATTTGCGATCAGCCTTGCGCGGCCATGACAAGCGTAGATGAGCTTTTCAAGGTGACTTTCGTTCCTATTCATGCTTGATGTCCTGTTGCTTACGAACAAGAAACCGCTGTCGGTCGGGAGTGCGAAACGCAAATTAGATATTACGAAATACCCAAGTACGTTCGCAAGCCTACGCTCTAGAAAGCGGTCCGAGTTACTAAGTCGCAACAAACAGATGAGCTATACAAAGCCGCCAAATTGGAAGCAAACGACGATGTCAAATCGAAAGGGAAAGCGCCAATGGTAGAGGACGAAGAAGGAGATGACGATTATGCTGGTCCGGAGCTCCCTCCCGATTTCGAATCCGAAGATATTCCCGATGACGAGGAAGGGCGCTTTTTTGGCGGAGGGATGGAACGGGAAACAGCCCAGGCCATGAATTACATTGACGAGCAGGACCAAGGAGAGGTTGTGGTATGGAGTACCGTTTCGCTCAGTCTCTGGACCTGAACGCTGATCCGGCTTAGAACGAGAAATTTGACGTCGCGTGGTTGAGGCGTTTTGCGCTGAATTTCGAGAAGAAGATATCCAAGAACGCAGAGTTGCGTGGGAAATTTGAAAATGATCCTCAAAAGTAATTATCTTGTGGAATTTCCAGGTGTGCGAGATATATTAACAGTTTATAGGTTCATGGCTTCTGAAGCCGATCTAGATTCCGAGATCAAAAGCCTGTCTATCCTTTCGGAGCATACAGAACTATACCCAGAATTTACCAAGTTAGGATGCGTGGGTTCTCTGATATCCCTTCTTTCTCATGAAAACGCCGATATCGCCATCGACGCAATTCAGATCATTGGTGAATTGACGGATGAAGATGTGGAAGCGGAGCAAGAGCAATGGGATAGCTTGGTAAATACAATGGTACGATACCTCAAGCTTTATCGCGCTTTCAACATTAACATATATAGCTGGACGCGGATCTCATTGAACTTCTCGCTCAAAACCTATCGCGCCTGGACGAGGAATCAGATACCGACAGGGCTGGAGTGTACTATATCCTTGGTTAGTACCGTCTTTTCCAACAGAGCAAGGCGTAGTCACTAACTCATCTAGGCGTTCTTGAGAATCTTGCTTCCCAAGCATCTATTGCAGAGAAAATTGCACAAGATTCAAATACAATGCCGTGGCTTCTTGCGCGTATACAGAAAAAACAGAGGCCCGTGAGTCAGAATCAACAGTATTCGGCCGAAATCTTAGCCATCTTGTTGCAGTCTGGCTCTAGGAATCGAGAGCGGTTCATTAGCCTCGACGGAATAGATGTTCTACTTCAATTATTGAGTCCGTACCGAAAGCGCGACCCTGAGAAAGACTCGGACGAGGAAGAATATGCTGAGAACTTGTTTGACTGTTTGACCTGTCTCGTGGATGATGATGCTGGGAAAGAGAAGTTTCTGGAAGGAGAAGGTATTGAGCTTGCACAAATCATGCTGAAGGAGGGGAAATTCAGCAAACTCCGCGCCCTTCGAACACTGGATCATGCTCTGGGCGGCCTCGGGGGTGCGGCTGCTTGTGAACGGCTGGTCGAGGTGGCAGGCTTAAGTACTGTATTTGGCATGTTTATGCGCAAGGTAGGTCTTTAAAAAAGGAATTCCGTCAGGTACAGGAGGGTGCTAACCTTTGGACAGCAAGAAAAACAAATAACAGAACATCTTTTAGGCATCTTCGGGTCGCTACTACGGCTTCTCCCTGGCGCTTCAGCACCGCGCATTCGTGCCCTGGCCAAGTTCATGGAGAAGGACTATGAGAAGATCGAGAAGCTGGTCAAACTGAGGCGTGACTATGCCTCTAGGGTCTCGCCGGTTGAAAAGGTGATTGAGAAAGAGAGAACACAATTCACGAAAGAGGAACAGGAAGTTATGGAAGCCGAATGGCTCTCACGGAGATTCGATGCAGGTCTTTTTTCCTTACAGCTTATCGATGTCATTCTAGCATGGCTGGTTGCGGAAGATGACGGAGCCAAGAAGAAGATTGTCTCGACCCTTTCAGATCGAGACGAGGATTTGTCTCTCATTCGAAGCACACTCCAAGGTATGTCAGAAACCGATGCCACTGATGCATGTGCTAATGGGCATCCAGAGCAAATCAAGGGCCTTTCAGAAGATGAGGCAGGGGAGAAAGACTACAAGGAAATGCTACAGACTTTACTGCAGTTTTTGTAAAATAGGTTATAGCATAATCAAATAACACTTGCATGCATCATGTATCCAACTCTCAGCGGCACTATATTCGATGTCTGAGGCAGAACAATTAGATAGATCCACGTGACGGAACATTTTCTCACTTTCTTGCACTCTACACCGCCTTCCCCATGGGGCTCTGCCGCTAGTGGCGCTTTGCTTCACTCTTGAGCTGGCCGGCCTTTCATCAATTATTCAGCCTGTGTTCCTCCAACATCCTCGACCAGGCTGGGGTATCTTACGCTCATCCACCTCAGGTCTTCTCCGTTCTACTATCCTCTCTTTTTCCCTGTTCCCGAAGATTTGGCAGAGGTACTTTTGGTATCGCGGCCAGACAACCTGCAGCGGATTTCTCTCGCCGAGCGCGTCGCGCCCTTTGCGCTCTTCGACTCTTTCTCTGTTCGCTCGGGTGTGTTTGACCGGTAACCGTCAAGATGGCTGATTATGGCGATGCCTACGAGGAGGAATATTACGATGATATGGATGAGGGGATTACGTCGGAGGACTGCTGGACGGTGATTTCGTCGTTCTTCGACACCAAGGGTCTAGTCTCCCAGCAGCTGGATTCTTTCGATGAATTCGTTTCGTCGACTATGCAGGAATTAGTGGAGGAACAAGGCCAAGTGACTCTCGACCAGACCCTCCCTCCTACCGAAGATGAAATCGACCCCGTTGTCGTTCGCCGATACGAGCTGAAATTCGGAACCATCATGCTTTCCAGGCCATCAGTCACCGAAGGTGATGGCGCGACTACGATTATGTTGCCGCAAGAGGCCCGCCTTCGTAATCTTACCTATGCCAGTCCTTTATATCTTGGAATTACAAAAAAAATCATGGAGGGACGAGAACGCCTAGTGGCTGACCGCGACGATGACGATATGATGGACCCGAACGAAGATAGAAAAGCAGCGGGGACTTATCTTCAGTGGGAGCAAAAGGAATTGTCTGCGGACCAGGCAAAGGAGGAAACCGTCTTCATCGGAAAGATGCCGATTATGCTCAAGTCCAAGTATTGTATTCTCAAGGATTTGGGCGAGCAGGCTCTCTACAACTGGAATGAGTGCCCTTATGATTCGGGTGGTTATTTCATCATCAACGGAAGTGAAAAAGTTTTGATCGCTCAGGAGCGCAGCGCTGGAAACACTGTTCAGGTCTTCAAGAAGGCTCCGCCCAGCCCGACACCTTATGTTGCCGAAATTCGCAGTGCAGTGGAGAAGGGCTCAAGGCTGCTCTCGCAATTGTCTCTTAAGTTGTTTTCTAGGGGTGATAGTGCCAAAGGAGGCTTTGGTCCTACGATTCGGTCCACGCTGCCATACGTTAAGACCGACATCCCAATTGTTGTCGTTTTCCGTGCGCTCGGTGTTGTTTCTGACGAGGATATTCTCAACCACATTTGCTACGACCGAAATGATACCCCTATGCTTGAGATGCTGAAGCCCTGTATTGAAGAGGGCTTTGTTATTCAGGACCGTGAGGTGGCTCTGGATTTCATTGCCAAGCGAGGTTCCTCCCAGTCTAGCATGAACCATGAGCGCCGTGTCAGATACGCCCGAGATATTATGCAGAAGGAGCTATTGCCTCACATTTCCCAAAGTGAGGGCAGTGAAACCCGAAAGGCATTCTTTTTGGGCTACATGGTGCATAGACTTCTTCAGTGCGCTCTTGGACGTCGCGATGTCGACGACCGTGATCATTTCGGAAAGAAGCGTTTGGATCTTGCCGGTCCATTGCTTGCGAACCTTTTCCGAGTCCTGTTTACCAGAGTTACCCGAGATCTTCAGCGATACGTGCAAAGGTGTGTGGAAACGAACCGGGAGATTTATCTGAACATTGGTATCAAGGCCAGCACCTTGACCGGCGGTTTGAAGTATGCGCTCGCTACTGGTAACTGGGGAGAACAGAAGAAGGCAGCGAGCGCCAAGGCAGGTGTGTCGCAAGTGCTCAGTCGCTACACCTACGCCTCCACACTGTCACATCTTCGGCGAACAAACACGCCCATCGGCCGTGACGGCAAGATTGCGAAACCTCGCCAGCTGCACAACACTCACTGGGGGTTGGTCTGTCCTGCGGAGACTCCTGAGGGTCAAGCTTGTGGTTTAGTCAAGAACTTGGCACTTATGTGTTACGTCACTGTCGGTACCCCTAGTGAGCCTATCATTGATTTCATGATCCAACGAAACATGGAAGTGCTTGAGGAGTTTGAACCTCAAGTAACACCCAACGCTACCAAGGTCTTTGTGAACGGTGTCTGGGTTGGTATCCATCGGGATCCTTCGCATCTTGTCAACACCATGCTTTCCCTGCGTCGGCGAAACATGATTTCTCACGAAGTCAGTCTTATCCGAGACATTCGTGAGCGGGAGTTCAAGATCTTCACCGATGCCGGGCGTGTCTGCAGACCACTCTACGTCATTGACAACGATCCAAAGAGTGAGAATTGCGGCAACCTAGTCCTGAATAAGGAGCACATTCGCAAACTAGAGCAAGACAAAGACCTCCCACCAGACATGGATGTAGAGGACCGCCGGGAGCGCTACTTTGGATGGGATGGTCTGGTTAAATCGGGTGTCGTCGAGTACGTGGATGCGGAAGAAGAAGAAACTATCATGATTGTCATGACGCCGGAGGATTTGGAGATTTCAAAGCAGCTCCAGGCGGGATACGCGCTTCCAGAAGAGGAGCACGATATTAATAAACGTGTGCGGTCGATTCTTAGCCAACGGGCGCATACCTGGACACACTGCGAGATCCACCCCAGTATGATTCTTGGTGTTTGTGCCAGTATCATTCCTTTCCCCGATCACAACCAGTCCCCTCGTAACACCTACCAGTCCGCTATGGGTAAACAGGCTATGGGTGTGTTCTTGACCAACTTTGATCAACGCATGGAGACCATGTCGAATATCCTCTACTATCCGCAGAAGCCGCTAGCAACAACGCGATCGATGGAGTTCCTGCGATTCCGTGAACTTCCTGCTGGTCAGAATGCGATTGTCGCTATTGCTTGTTACTCGGGTTATAACCAGGAAGATTCGGTTATTATGAACCAGAGCAGTATCGATCGCGGCCTGTTCCGCAGTATTTTCTACCGGACATACACAGACAGCGAGAAGATGGTCGGGTTGACAGTTGTTGAACGCTTCGAGAAGCCTATGAGGTCAGACACCCTTGGCATGCGGAAGGGTACATATGACAAGCTGGATGAAGATGGCATTATCGCCCCTGGTGTGCGCGTTTCGGGTGAGGACATCATCATCGGCAAGACCGCTCCGCTGGCTCCGGATGCAGAGGAATTGGGTCAACGAACCAAGTCTCACACCAAGCTGGATGTGTCGACGCCGCTCCGTAGCACGGAAAGTGGTATCGTCGACCAGGTCTTGGTGTCGACCAGCAACGATGATCTGAAATTCGTCAAGGTACGCATGAGGACGACCAAGATACCGCAGATTGGAGACAAGTTTGCATCGCGTCACGGCCAAAAGGGTACAATTGGTATCACATACCGACAGGAAGACATGCCGTTCACTCGTGAGGGTGTTACGCCGGATCTTGTCATTAATCCCCACGCCATTCCATCTCGTATGACCATTGCTCACTTGATTGAGTGTCAGCTCAGCAAAGTTTCTGCGCTTCGTGGCTTCGAGGGTGATGCGACTCCCTTCACCGATGTCACAGTCGACTCGGTCTCACGTCTCCTTCGCGAGCACGGTTACCAGTCGCGTGGGTTCGAGGTGATGTACAACGGGCACACTGGACGCAAACTAGTAGCGCAGGTCTTCCTAGGACCGACCTACTACCAGCGTCTACGCCACATGGTGGACGACAAGATTCACGCGCGTGCGCGTGGCCCAACCCAAATTCTAACTCGCCAGCCCGTGGAAGGTCGTGCTCGCGATGGTGGTCTTCGATTCGGAGAGATGGAACGTGACTGTATGATTGCACACGGCGCCAGCGCTTTCCTGAAGGAGCGATTATTTGATGTTTCGGACCCGTTCCGTGTCCACATCTGCGATGACTGCGGACTGATGACCCCGATAGCGTAAGTGATTCTGAGTTCTTATTTGTTTATTATGGTTTTGGCCAGGATTTGAGCTAACCTATGTTGCAGGAAACTGAAGAAGGGACTCTTCGAGTGTCGACTCTGCAACAACAAGCACCGAATCTCTCAGGTGCATATTCCTTATGCAGCCAAGCTTCTGTTCCAAGAATTAGCGGCGATGAACATTTCGGCTCGTATGTTTACCAATCGGTCCGGCGTGTCCGTGCGGTGAGGGGTCGCTCGCTCCAGCTGCCCAGCAGGCATCCATCCCACCACCGTGTACAACAACCTTTTTTTTTCCTTTTCCCTCTTGCTCTCTCGTCTTTCGCTTATTAACTTTTTTTCCTTCCGGGCTGGCGATTCTTTTTAATGTTCTATATTTTGGGGATATCAAGTAAAAACAGCCTTTGGCATTTCCTGGCGTATGTGGACCGAGGTTGATAGCTTATGATACAATACAACCAGCTCTGTCTTCACTCTTCACTCTTCAGCTCTGAGCCGTGTCTGACCCTCAAACTGACGCTAAATATGCAAAATTGGCTTTTTGAGTCCTCCCCGGGGGATTCGTATTCTGCAAGTGTGGAGTGCTCTGTAGGGAAAGATGCCAGCCAGTCTTGCGTCCCCAACAATGGACTTGTCTGCACGAGCTTCGTCAAGAGTTGCGCCGTCCACTGCAGAATGACGCGCAGAGCCAGCCACCTATCAGTATTTGCTCAATGTATCGTGATCGGCAGCTGCGAGATGCTCCAATGGCGATTTCAGCAGTTGTTTGTACGATGGACTTGCATGCGTTGATGACTTAATAGCAGCAAAATTCTCTTCCTCTTTGTTATTATTCTGTTATTATGCCTGGTCAGAAAATTCCTGTCCGATACCGAAGTCGTCTATTAATATCTACTGAATGGGAGGACGGTGAGCCGTCCAGCCTTCTGAGCCCAAGACAGTCTTGGACTGCACTTGCAGTGGTCATGGAAAGTTTATGTGGTGATCACAACACTGATTGGCTGATTTGGTGACGGGCTCATCACGGGCGCTAACTCAATGTGGCTGATTGGTTGGCTGTCATCTGCAGTGTGCTCGTGCATGAGCCAATGGGAGGCTGTATCTTACCGCCGCACAATCCCATGGGCCCGTCCTCAGACCCACCTCCGAAGCGGGGAAGTAGAAAAGCACGGCGATTGGCCTCCCTTGTGGCCCAAAATAGAAGGAACGATGAAGGATTGGCCCTCCGTGTGACGAGAGGACGAGAGTGAATCTTGCAGTTGGAGAGCGCAGCCTGCTTAAAGATCCCGCAAGCGCCGCCAATTGTCCTGCTCTCTTGTTCTTTTTTCTTCTTCAGCGAGCAAGTCTTGTCAACGCTGCCTTAATTTGGAGTATCCTGTGCACTGGTTGCACTTGTTTGTTGTTCTTCACTTCTACCCTATACTTTGTCTTTAATCTTCCCCCTTCTCTCCTATACAGAAAATCCCCAGACGAGCTGTGCTCTCTGATCTTTGCTTGCCCTTTTTATCATCTGCTGTGCAGGATACTTCCAATTCATCAATCTTCACGGTTTCATTTCTCGTCGCCGGTCGACGTGCTCTGTTCTCCGTTCGCCAGCTCAACCAAC
Organism: Aspergillus asperescens; assembly: GCA_027569075.1. Lineage (NCBI taxonomy): Eukaryota > Fungi > Ascomycota > Eurotiomycetes > Eurotiales > Aspergillaceae > Aspergillus > Aspergillus asperescens. The sequence continues at coordinate 64,205 of JAPDEH010000069.1, read as the reverse complement.
TTGCTCCGCCTCAACTGTTCGACTTCTATTCTAATTCAACCTATTCTCGTGTCGGGACTGGATCCTCGAGACAAAGAACCAATAATTGCTGCTGCTCTGCCACCCAACAGCCTGAATCCAACAAGCCAACAGCAGCGCTGTGAACTGATTGAATCGGCTCTGGTAGTCCTTGCAATTAGTCCATCGTCACGACCGCCTCGACACGCTTTACGTCTTAAATCTGCTTTTGCTTCTACACCACGCTCTTAATTTCTAGTGTAACCGGGTCAATCACTCAACCATCAACATGTCCGCTGTTCAACTCAAGTTTAACCTGCGCACCTCGTCCAATGTCAAGACCGTGCACTTGCTCGGCTCCTGGGACAACTACTCGCGCCAGATTCCCCTTTCGCGCGACAGCTCCAAGTCGGGCTCGTGGGTTGGCAAGTTCCGCTTCCAGACCTCCATGCTCAAGCTCGGTGGCCGCTACTGGTACTACGTACGTTTTAATCTTTTTTTACCATGGTATGAAAGCAAAGTTAACCGATGAACAGTACATCCTCGATGGCTACCACGTGTCCCACGACCCCGCAGCCGACTACACCGTCGAGCCCACCACCAGCCGTAAGCTGAACATCCTCGATGTCCCCGGCGGCAAGGAGCCAACCTCGTCCACCCGCCGCAGCACCCGCCGCGGCTCCTCCGACATCGCCACCGGCCGCGCCCTCTCCCCCTCCAAGATCCTGCACCCCAAGCCCTCCAAGCCCTACGCCTCCCGCCAGATCCGCGAGGCTGACTTCGCCCCCAGCATGGACGAGCTCACCCGGCGCTTTGCCTCCTCCCGCATGTCCGACGAGTACGACGATCTCTCCAACTCCCCGCCCAGCTCCGTGGGCTCGTCGCTCTCGTCCCGCTCCTCAGGAAGCACTTCGCCCTCATCGCTCAGCTCCATGTCCGATCCGCCGTCCGTGTGCCACTGTGAACGCTATGGCATCACTCGCAAGGGCGACCGCGTCAAGCTCGACTGCGGCGGCAGCAGGTGCGGCTATATCTCTGAGTCCTCGGGCGATAGCTGCTCGGAGGAGTCCGACAGTGATGAGGAGTACCGCCGTGCTCGCCGCGGTGTTCGTCGTCAGGGTATTGTTGTGCGGCGTTAGATGAAAAGAAAAGAAGGAACCCTTTTTTCTTTCTTTCCGTCTCCTCAAAACATACCCAGTGTCAGTGTCACCTACCAACCGGATTGACTGGCTCAGATCGGCTTGACATGTGCAATTGAACAGTACATTCAGTACATCAGTCACTCTTTTACCTGCTTGGACTTGTCTCATTGCCAAGTCACATACAGACTCAAAAGCGTTATCATATATAAAATCTACAAAAAAAAGGCTGACCAGCCTCAGCCAACCGTCACCGGGTACGACGCGAGCTGTGCTCGACTCGTGTCCGGTGGCGATTGGACTGGGATTGGATGGGATATGAATGTGTGACAGCACAGGGACAAGAACCGCTCTGTTGCAGTGCAGTTTAGTCTCTCACTGTTAACAGCCTAGCGGTTGCGTTTGATGAAAATGGAGAGGAAAGTAGGTAGAGTAGGTAGAGTAGGTAGTGAAGATGAGATGAGATAGGATAGGATATGAAGTATGAAGATGATGATGAATAACGACTGGTTATACTCGTAAACTCTCTTTAATACATACTCTGTATTTGTCTGTAGAAGCCGACCAAGTAAATAAATACATCTATCATCCCTCTCTTCAAGCTCCAGCTGTCAATCATCAGTCGCGCCAGAAAGAAGCAGAGAAACAACAACCTACAAAGAGATCAACTCCTGCGCAATAACAACAGACATCTACCTCCCACCACCACAATCCAACAATGCGAACGCAAAACCAACCTACCACCCCATCCGTACGCAATCCCCTCCTCAACCAATCCCACCGTACCCTTGAGTGTGTCTAGCTAATAGCTAACCTTAAGGCAACAAAGTAATAACCATCCACAGCGGGATGGTGTCTCCCTCCATGTCTCAAATCACCGACTGTCTCTCTCACGGATCTGGATAGTCGTGCGTCCGAACTACAGACTCTGTCCAGGGATTAACGTTGCCGGGCGGACCGGTCACTGATAGTAAGGAACTTGCTTTGCTTTGATTTGCTTTGCTTTGCTGGGTATATGACGGGTGGGCTTGATGTTTTCTTGAAAGGAAGGATGCAAGCTTGGAGGGGAGTACGGTTAGGGTTGAATATGGAGCGAGCGAGTAATAGTTTTTTTTTTTTTTTTTTCCCTTTCTTTCTTTCTTTTCTGGGGTGGTTCTTGAGGATAGATAGGTTTCAGTGATGGGACGGATGATAACAGCATACAGAGGGCTACGACCTCCCCCGCGTCCCTGTTCTAGGTTCACTATGAATCTGATCCCGCCCTTGAGTGCATTCATCCGTACAATAATAGTCTCTCTCTCTCTCTCTCCTGCACAACAGCGAGAGAGCCAAATTCCCGCTAAAAGTCAATACCGTAGGATCTGCGTTCCAGAGACCTTCTTCAATGGGACTGGGAAGGTCCTGGTTTTTTGAGAGCTTTCAATGACGGGCTTTCAGGGCCTGGGCCAGGATTCTCTCTTCGACTGTGTTATGTGAGAGATGTGATTGATGGTTGAAAGATGATGAGAGGAGGGTCTGAGTGTGTACTTAGGGAGTAGATAATCAAATCTACAACTAAATCCTATCATATATACATGTCACATTAAGACATCTACTCTGTAATTGCGTCTCCTTTTAAGGTAAGTAAGTGTACATGATACATTGCTCATAAACCATGCCATGCTTAACACAACAAACAACGCCCAACTAAGTACAATACAACACATAGAGTCAGTACCAGCCCCCTCCATACAGAAAAGTACAACTAACCATGAAAAAGAAAAAAAAAAAAGGGGGGGGAGCCGAGATTTCCAGAACGAATGCACTAGATGTCCAGACAGACAAGATGATGCTCTAACCAGCAGGCATCACATCAACAGCAACGTCGAACTGATATAGACAACAGAATGGGATATCTGAACTTCCTAAAGAGAAACCAAGGCGACAAGGAGTTGCGATTGCGATTGTAGTGTATCAAATCAAATCATATCATAGCATATCAGATCATCTCGAACTCGCAGATGAGGAATTGCTGCATCGTCGAGTCGAGTGTCGGGGGCATGCGTAGCCCACCAGCACTGTCTTCTCTTGGGTCTGATGTCCGCGTTGGCCGTATGCTGTGCAGGGGTCGATGGCATGCTTGAAGTAGAGGCAGCCGCAGACTGAGTAGCGTTCGACGACTTGGTAGCACATTGGGACTGACTTGTCAAAAGTAGTCGATGGATGCTAGTAAACACAATAGCGCGAGAAGAAGAAGAAGAAGTAGTAGCAGCAACAGTAGCAGTAGTAGTAGAAGTAGTAGAAGCAGCAGCAGCAGCAGCAGTAGTAGTAGTAGTAGTAGAAGCAGCAGCAGCAGCAGTAGTAGTAGAAGTAGAAGCAGAAGGAGCAAGCAGCAAGCAAAGCAGAAGAGAGAAAGAAGAGTAGCTATGGACTGGAACTGAGTGAGTGAGTGTGGATATTGTTTCAAGCCTCAGCGGGCACATTAAACTCTTATAGAAATCCAGTCCACAGTCCACAGCGCACAGCGTGAATGAATCTAATGTATGAGTCTTTAGGCGCACCGCCGTCCAGCCCAAGAGAACCCCGATATCCCCCTCAGGAAACAAAGCCGGCCAGAAATCACAAGAAGGAAACGGAAATGGAAATACAAGTAATCATTATCAAATCATGACTGACACACCCTATCACCTATTCTCTCGTCCGGTCTGGTACCGCGTATCTTGGAGCCATGGCATAGTTCCATACATGACTGCAGCAGAGCAGCCCACGAACTCACCTGCAAAAGGATCACCCGGCTAACTAACGGCTGGGAGCCTGGATGGAAGAGAATGGACCTCTGCAGCGGATCCCATAGGGCGTGCGAGCCACAAAGCCCAGAGGGAAACAAACGGGCGGTCATCGCCGACCGGGCCTAGGCCAGACAATCTCTCGAGGCCTCAACGGTGACAAGCCAAGGAAACTCAGGAGCTCGGGCGTGCTTCCATTGGAAAGAAAAACAGTCAATGATCGATCACGGCTGAACTGGATGACATCAATGCTCGGCCTGAACTGAAGAATCCACTGCAGGATTAGCGGGCATTTCAGCGCTTCACACGAACCGGGCTTAGCCTGCTGGGCCGGGGCACGGCATTAGTGCAGCCAGAAGACTAAGGACCGCCCAGCTCTGGGTCCTGGACTCCTGGGCTGCAGCTGGCGCTTCCTTTTCAGCTGTCATGGTCGTCGGACGATGACTTTTCAGTTCTTCCGTGATTACAGCTCAGGCTTGTTTGTTTCAGACCTTCTGCTGTCGTACAGAGTACCAGAGCACTCTCGTAGTACTCGCGTTTTGACTCACTCTCAGAACCACTGGCCAATTGCCGTCTTGCAACGCCCGAGCTGTCCTGGAGTCCAGTGAGGCTGAAAAGGAATTCCCGTCATTTGCAGACACTTTCTAGTATGAATGAATATGATCGCGGTGGCAAATAACGAAAATGGAATAATTCGGCCACTTCCTCAGACAGTGACACAACCCGTGCTCCAGTTTGTTCAACTCATACATGCCATGCAAATTACCTACGTAAAAGAGAGAGAGAGAGAGAGAAAAAAAAAAAAAAAAGAAAGAAAAGAAATTACACCCCGCCCAGAGCCTCAAAGCTCAGCCCGCTCGCCAGTCCTAGCCGCAACATCCGCAGTACATCTTCTCCCCTGGTATCTTCAGCCAACCCAGCCCGCCAGTCCCACTCTCGTCCCGACTGTGCGGCCCCTTCGCCACGAGGTACAAGCACCCCGGACCCTTCGCCAGACCCCGACAAAGAGCGTGTGCGCGCCGACTCTAGCATGTCGCTGCCAATGATCGAGAACGTGCTTGATCCCGTCAGGGACGACACGGACTTTTTCAGAAGTGCGCGCGGTGATGGAGGCAGAACGTATGATTCGGTGGCTCGTCCGGGATATCCCTGTTTGGAGTAGTACTCGAGGAGCGTCGATCGGAAACACTCCTCACACTGTGCGTACACCCGCGGTGTGACCGATTCGAGATCCTCAATCGCAGACAGTATCGCAAACTGTTGAGAGGTAGATAAAATCGACGTGGATGCTATTCTAGTTAGTGGCGTCGTTCGAATCAAATACCAAAGAAGGAAGAAATGCGGACGTACGATGGATAAGAGGTAGGGCTTCTCCCAGCAGAGCTAGTAGCCCGTCCACTTGAATAGCAGAATCCCGGTCTGGGTCGTATAGTCCTCCGTAGATGCTGTCGGCGGCACTGCTAATCACAGCAACCAGGGCCTGTGCCGCAGCCCGTCGTCTGGCGAGCGGCTTGTACCGTGGCCTCTGTCCTGCTGCAAGGCCAATTGCCTCATCGCGTGTCTCATAGAACCGACGCAGCGTTGCGTATCCACTGAAATAAAACTGTAGAATTGAAGCTGCCTCCTCATCGATATTTGCAATTGCAATCAAGCATGTCTTGGGTTCGCGGATCAACGTCCGCAGCTGCTCATCCAGGTCGCTCGAGGCGGGATACGCCCGAGAATGAACAAGGCTGTAGGAGATGAGCAGGTCAACGACAGATTTGACTTTGCGACGGTTGTGCGCGCGAGCATAGCAAACAAGTGCCAGGCCGTATTCTTCCGAGTTGGAAACGGTGAGGTCCCCATACCGCTAGAAAAGTCAGTACTCCTTTTTGTTTTTCATGGTTCTTTTTATGTGACGTACCTCAGAGACTCGCCGGCCTTCCTTGTCCAGCCCCAGTTCGGAGCACAATAGAACAACCCTATCCATCTGTTCTGCCGTATCGAGTGGGAGCTTATCTAGCAGCTCTGAAATGCTCTTTTGCATCTTCTGGTTGTCGTCTAGACGACTCAGAACTTCGAGGGCTAGCTCCCATCCTTCCCGGGCTCCAGTTCCATTCTCAATCGAGCGTCTCTCAAACAGGCTTGCAGCATATGCACTGAGGACATCGTCTCTATTAACCCCGCGGGTAGGCGCCTTGCCGTTTTGCCCGTACGAGAGCACCATTAGGTCATCGTCGCTCAGTCCGTAGGGTGGATTGACCCTACTCTTAGTCTCCAGCCAGCCACCAACTGAGGCGACCTCTGCCACAGCGGAAGCCACACAGAGTGACCACATCTGCAATAGTTCTAATACGCCCTCAACATCACCTTCAAAAACGGCCGCCAGACCGACCTCAAGTCCGCTGAGCGAGTTAATTCGGAATCCAGTCTCCTCCTCCTCCGCATTGGTTGCGCTTTTGAAAGCCAGGCTCAGACGGCGAAGATATGGGTCGGTACGTAATGTCGGTCTACGAGCCCGTAGAAAATTGGTGGCGCTTCCGTTGGCAGCTTCTTCATCGTCTTCACCGTCCCACCAGACGGTTAGGCCAATCGTGGCTTCGACCCAGTTCTGTGCATGATCTATAATAGCCACCGTGTCACCGAGTATGATTCGATACATTGACCGTAGATTCTGATAGATAGTCCACGGCACCCGGCTTTCCGCCATACGCGCAGACTCAGTAAACGAAGTACCCTGAAAGGCATTCGGACCGAGCCCGAAATTGACAGCCTGAAATGGATTGCCCATAGCGGCGGGGCCCGGTGCTGACTGCTCGTCTCCTTCTGCAAATTCCTCCAGATCTGATATGGCGGCGAGAACCCGTTTTCGGTACAACGCCCACTCTGCCCCACAGACATCCCAGTCGTCATGCTGGACGCTGGGACATGACTCCAAAACCTGAAGCGCTTTGTTAATACATCTTTGGATGTTTTGCAACTGTGCTCCACGGTAGCCCGCCTGCGGTAAGCCGTCCTCCAGCGCCGAGCGAGCGTAATTGAAATCAGCCGACCGTAGAATCTGCGACGCCTCCGAAAGTCGGCCTCGTAGAATAGCAGCATTAACTATCTCCCAGAAATTTGGAGACGCTGTAGGGTCAGGACCGACCTGTCTCAAAGCCTGGGTGTCGCCTAATGAAGAACTATTCGCATCCAACCAATCCAAGAGTACTTTAGGAAGGGGAACCGGTGTCTCGGATCGGCCGCCAAACACCAGAGAACGAGGTGCTGCGAATCCAAAGGTGTTGGGAAAACCTGTCGATTTTGCAGCACTGGGAGGCGGATGGTGGAGCTGCAGCAACAACGACCCCAAAAATCCCGCCTTCGTTACATTCGAAACATTGTCTCCAGGGCCAATCCCTGCGCCTCGTTGGGAAGACTCCTTGCTTTCAGATGCGTTGTACCACACCTTGGATAGCGCGCCGCAGATCTTTCCTATGACTTCTTGCAAATACTGATCGTTGTATTGCACCTGTCTTGTTTCGTCGTACATTCGAGAAATCTCATCTTCAGTTTGAAAAAGGAAATCACACGGTTCTTCCGCAGTGGCTTTGCGACCCCGCGATACGAAATTCCGCACGATAGCTGGTATCGGCGAAGCCTTCTTTGGAGATAGTTTCGCGTTACGCAGAGGCGACTGGCTTGCCCACTTCTCGTCAAGTTTGGAGCGTTTTGCATTCCCGGGATTTGAGTAGATCGACTTGTGTCGTGGAGATGTCGACGGAGGGAGACCCATGTTAGTTATGTGCGAATCAAACATTTTAGTGCTCGGTCCTACGGTCCTTCCTGTCGGTTCCGCTACCTCATCCTCCTCCTCTTCCTCCATCATCGGCTCATTGTTTTCTTCCTCGTCATAGCCTTGCCCACCAGACATCTGCGACGAGTGGAAACCATTTGACACGCCCCAATTGGTTGAGTCGTTGAAGCGAGGGCCACTCGATACGTCGAACAGTGATTCTGACGCTGCGAACGGTTTCGCCGGCGCGGTGTTCTTCGTCCGGGACGCGAAGTCGGGAGAGTCGACGGAGGAGCCAAAGATACTGTCATTCAACAACTCGGATTGGCTGAAGATAGGTTTGGGGGAGTGGTCCTGCGATCGAGTGCTCATCTGCGAACCACCATAGGTGGTAGACGGTGGAGGGCCTTGCGGAGTGAAAGAGTTAGAGGCAGAGGGCGGTTGAGCTGGAGTCATAGAGCCATTGCGAAGAGGGTTGCGTGACTTTCCAGGTGTGGCGGAAGAGCAATTTGAGTCGAATTTGAATGAGAAGCTCATGTTGAGCTGTGAAAAGGTGGTAAAGCTAGAAAAGGTTCGGGCGTGAAGGTAAGGTTGCTCGTTGGGTACCACGGAAAAGAATCGCTCTCGACGCGGCTCAGAAGGTTAAACAGACCGCGCTGGGATCTGAAAAAAGTGAATTAGTCGCTCGCCATAAAGATTTGGATGTTGACCAAGCCGCTGTCGTGGCGTAGCTTTCTTTGTTGACAGTTGACGGCGGAGTTTGATCACGCATACATTATTATTTTTTTGGTAGTGTTATGATGGTTGCTTCGATGCCGCGGAGCCTTGGCAAGTCATGTGATATCACGTGATATGTAGCTGTAAGCTCTCAGCGAAGAGAAACCTCCACTCAATAACATTGTATACGCTGGACTGAACTGTTTTCTAAGAAGGTGATAGTATTTAGTAGGTATCCATCCAAGAATACCCTACCTAGAGGCAGTTAGGTACACAGAATAAAACCGAACCCCAGTCCACCATGTAAAGTCTGGACCTCTGCAGCTCCAGAAACTGCGTGAACTAAAATATCCATGATCCGGAGGTCTCGTATTACCCCGTAAAAAGCTTGCAGCTTTATATATTCTCTTAACATCGAATGAGATCATTCGTAGGCTGTAGCAGAGAGATATTCCAATCCCGTCCCTTGCGGGTCTTGGTTATTGAGGCTGTGCCAAGGACCCAAGAGTTGAAGAGGGAGGGAATGGGGCTGACAATTACACTAACCTGTTTAGGATGTCGTATTCGCAGGCTCTCCTGATTGGACGGAACACCAACGCCCAATGTATTCGAGTACTACAAAAGGGCGCCACTGCCTCTTCATCCATTGTCTTCAGGGAAAGAATCATTATTGATAGATCGATCGCAAACATGACTTCCTCTTCAAATACCAATCCGTTTTTTAACAACAACGACACCAAACTGGGAGACGTTGGTCTACAACCTGAAGTACAGAACCCCTCATCAAGAAGCTCAGACTCTGTGGATGTTCAGAGCCCTAGCCTCAAGTCGTCCTCATCGCGTCTATATCACATCTACCATAGCGCCATTCGTTACGATTACCGTGTGTCGGACGCAGACAAAAACCACCTCTACTTCGTGTACAATTCGCACCTAACACCGCGCAAGGCGGATATCACCGTCCATGCTGGCGAGGACAGTAAAGCGCCAGTAGCAGGTGTCTGCAAATTCCTCCACCTGTCACGGCATTTCAAAGTTGGCTTGGGAGACCCGCAGCACAGCGCTGCAATGGTCTGGGAAGATCTTGAAAGCCAAAGCCTCCGCATGAACAAGTACCGCTGGCCGATGTCTGTCCCTTTGCTCAACGGTGGATTTGACCGGCGGTGGTTCATCTGGAAGAGAACCAAACATCTCGGTGTCGACGGGGAATCGCCGTTTCTCTTCAGCCTCCACAATTACAAGCTTGTTGACGAGCTAAGCGGGCAGGTCGTGGCAGTCTTTGCAAGCAGCAGCTTTAAGAGCCTTCGGAAGAATGGCAAACTCCAGGTGACAGGTGAATATGGGCCTACTTTTGATCTAATGGCACTCATCACGTTACTAGCCATCTATGAGAAAAGCCGACGAAAAAGGGCGAAGGGAGGAGGTGGTGGAGGAGGAGGTGGTGGCTAAGAGGAATATGGCTGCGTGTTTATATTTATTTTTTCTCTTAATTTTTCCTGTACACTATTAGATATACCCTGTTCAGTGTTGATCCACAATTTATAGAATAATCTGAAACTCTGTTTTGCAGATGTTTTGCAGATGTTTCGCATATAGTAGTTCGCTAAGAAATGATGCAGCCGAGTCTGGTCCCAGTCTTGGCCATCTTAACTCCCACTAACTTGATCCTTCACGAAGCTCTTGGATCTATGAAAAACAGAGCATCGGCTGGTCCAACTCGTTTAATTCCGCCAGCCCACGACCGCCTTCTCATGGCCCAACGAAGGTCTCATCAAAAATCCCGTCACGGCTGCCTGGAATGCAAGCGACGACGAGTTAAGGTACAATCCCGTTACCCCTCGAACCCAGCTTTCCTTCTCCCTGCTTGCCTCCCCTCAGCTTTCTCCACTCTTCCTCATTTATTACCTTCTCTTAGTGTGATGAATCACGGCCGGTCTGTGCCAATTGTGCTCGTCGTCAGACAGAATGCGAGTACGATTCTTCCGGGCCTCTCCGGTGGATGACCGACGAGCCATCGCGTTCGCCGCGTCCCCTTTCCGACCGACAAGAAGCACCGCCATCCCCGGACTTCAGCCTGCTGGGCCAATTCCGCAGTAGCAACAGCGCAAATAATGGCGACGTAGCCTTACCTCCGCTAAACATCTGCGATCTGGAGCTGATGTTGCAATGGGTGAATGAGACCCATCTGATATTTACACGAAACAAACAAACCGAGGCCATCTGGCGCACCCACGTTCCCGCCGAAGCCCTTTCCCACCCATTCCTCATGCACGGCATTCTAGCTTTATCAGCCCTACATGCCGCATGCACACGATCATCAGGACTTCCAGGAGACAATAGCCCAAATGGCAGGGACTATCTCCAGGTTGCCGTTGCACACCAGGACCAAGCGCTGGCGCTCTTCCGCGAACAACTCGGTGACATCAACCCTAACAACGGCAAGGCTATGTTTGCTTTTGCCAGTATTACTGTCCTCTACGCCTTCGGTTTCCCGCGCACTCCCGAACCGGGTAGTACTGCGGTTGGTGATCTAGTGCAAGCCTTTATGCTAGCACGTGGTGTACAGCACGTGCTGAGCCGAGCCAAGAGCACTATTTTTGAAGACCTCGTTTGGGCGCCGCTACGAGAAGTGAACGACTACGAACCTACCCTTTCAGGAGAAGCTAGAGCAGCGATCGAACGGCTGCACAAGGCTAATGAAACATGCACCCGACAGGACCCGATCCTCCACGATTCGTTCCTATATCAAGAGGCAATTGAACACTTGGCAGATCTCATGGCCGCTATCCATGCGGGACTGGGGTTCGCGCTGGCGTGTCGGTGGGCAATCAAACTACAGCCGGCTTTTCTAGATCGGCTCCGAGATCGTCGACCGCTGGCGCTGGCGATTCTAGCCCACTTCTGCGCCTTGCTTCCTCAGTTCCAAGATGTGTGGTTTGGCACCGAGTGGGCTATGCGTGTCGTGCGGGAGGTTTGGCATACTCTGGATGACCAGTGGAGGCCATTGATCCATGACTGCATGGAAGAGGTATTCGGAAAGCAATATTCTGGGATAGAACGATGACACCGTTTCAAGGCCTAACAAGTCTTGAACACCATCTAACAAAAGATAGAAGAAATATTGGCCTATTTATAGACCGATCTATATACTCGTTTCCAATCATACGGGAGCCTCGCTGATACTCAACCCCCCCTTGGTTGTCATAACACGCCCACGACCCAAAAGACAGTTCACCTCGCTTGGGTGGACGACCACGAATATTACCAGCACCAGCCACATCAGCAGCGCGTCAAACACGTATATAAATGTCTCGTTCCGCAGCAGATAGCCTTCCCAACCCTGCAGATACTCGACGGCGCGGAAGATGGATCGAATCAAAATCAGAATGCTAGAGCCATAAAGCGCCCACAAGTGCCTCATCCACGGTGTCGTGCTGGCATTCCCCAGCGCAGTGGGGTCGTTATTAACCCGCTGCTGGAATATGAATGAACAGATCACGAAGAAGCCGAAGAACACGATTTGCACAAAAAGACCGCCCACAATGATATTTTCTCCCATTCCCTGCGAACCTGTTGCAAGGATACCCGCTCCTAAGACACCGTTAGCATGTCCGTCCAACTCGGGGGGTGTAACTGCATCATACCGGATGATTGCATCAGGAAACTGAGAACATCACCGGCAACAAAGATCTTGGTCATCCAGCCGACTCGAATGATGGAGAATTTCTCGCCACGTACGAGGACGATGATCCGACCCAGATACATGTAGATACTTGCGGCGAAAAGCGCCGGCGCAACCAATAGCACGACACTCTGCATGATATAGGGACCGAGTGCCCAGTCAGGTGTTTGGGACGCTGATATCGCTCGACCGATGTATCCTATAAACTCGACTGTTTTGGTCAGAGACATTCCATACAACACGACTAAGAGGGGCGGGGGGAACTGACAGTATCCTCCGAGCACCATGGGGATGAAGAACCATGTCTCCGTCCGGAACAGGTAGTAAGTATGCAGGCCAGTCACTATTCCATAAAGGACGATGAAGATGGCGGCTGCTGCTATGGAGGGGTCGTAGAGGTAGGCCTCCCAGTTTTCAAAACCGCTGGACATCTTTGCGAAGTCAAAAATGAGTGGTAGATTAGATAGATGAAGATAGAATAGAAAGAATAGTAGAATTGAAAGAATAAAAATTTGATTCCAATTCCCTTCCACTCCTTATATATCCCTGACCTGTGTCCACCTAGGTGGGCTACTCCATAAAATCCACCTCGTATATCGTTATTTTATCCGAATCGGGTATAGCGGTGGTTAGTGGATCCGGCCATACCCCGATTCTGAAGCCCTTTTAGGCTTCCGATTTACTATCAAGCCCAAGTCATTTTCCCTTCGGTAGAATTCAAGAGAAAGACGTAAATAAGTAGACCACTAGGTGGTAATTTGGTAGTTCAAGGTCCTGCAGCTGCTTCGTATTGTACTAAGGATTACAGGGAGTGTTACTATTCCACCAAATAAAATATAGTCCTCTGACATCAAGCCCATTTTATGGTTTCGGAATATATTATTATCCTACACTTTAACTGAGTTTGTAAGGGTAATTGAACCGTTGTTCATCTCAATAGCAACCACCATATGCTCAATTCATCCATACACCAGCCAAGAGAATCCGCTACCTACAGCTTCCCCGTCTTATTCCCATTCTCCAACACATACCGATACCTCGCCTTCCCCTCATGCATCTCCGCCAAAGCCAGATTCACCTCCTCCATCGGCCTCGTCTGCACCCACGGCTTCACCCCCTTCTCCGCGGCCAATTCCAGCAATACCCTTATATCGTCCGGAGACCCAATACTCGACCCAGTCACCTTAACGCCCTTCTGAATCAACGAAAACGCCCGCAAGGCCGGCAATGGCTCCTCCGGCGCACCAACCTGCACAAACACACCATTCCGCTTCAAAAGCCTTAAGTACCCGGACAACGGCATATTCTCGCCCGAAACGGTACAGATAATCAAATCCAGAGACTGGGAATGCTTCTTCGCCCAGTTCTTATCTTCCCCCGTTGCGATGAACCCATCAGCCCCTAGGCAGTTCGGCAACGAACCAAGCACATCCGCCTTCTTCGCAGACGATCGAGATATCGCTACCACGGAGTCACTCCCCATCGTCTTGGCCAGTAGTAAACCCATATGACCGAGTCCTCCAATCCCCACAATCCCAACGGTTTTCCCAGGCCCCGCGCCGAACCGCCTTAGCGGCGCGAAAACCGTAACACCACCACACAGCAACGGCGCAGCCTCTGCACTGCTCAACCCCTCCGGAATGGCGAAGACAAAGTGTCCCGGACCGCGCCACCGATTCGCATACCCGCCGTAGGCCTTACTCCCGTCCGGAAAGCGGGAGTTGTAAGTACCCACCATTTTCGGGCAATAGGATTCCTCATTATCGGCGCAAGCTTCACAGTCAGGACGGAGGCAAGAGGAGCATTGCGCGCCTATGCCAACCCGGTCGCCGACGTTGATTTTCTTGCTCGGCGAAACGGCGCTGCCGACTCGGATGGCTGTGCCGATTATCTCGTGGCCTACGACGCAGGGGTAATCTGCTGGGGCCCAGCCTGAGCGGATGGTGTGGATGTCGCTGCCGCAGATGCCGCAGTGGGAGATTTGGACTTCGATGTCGGTTTCTTCGAAGGGTTTGGGGGTGAAGGGCTCGTGGGTGAGGGGGCTTTTGGGGTCGTGGGCTACCCAGCCTGTGAATGTGTCTGGCATTTTGATTTTTGGGAGGGACAGGCGCAATGGATCATGGATGGGTGTTGAGATCTGTTGTTTGTTGGGGTGGGTCGGTTTGAGGTGCGGAGAACTTTATATGTATACCGGCTGAAGAATATAGCCGTTTAATTATTATTTTTTTACCGAGGTTGCTGAGTTTCAAGCCGTGACATTCATTATTCAATATTACCAGGGTTCTTCGGGCTATTTTTGACAAATTATTGGACAGACAAAAATATTAAACAGTGAAGAAACGAAAAACGGGTATATGATGCTACTTCATCCCCATCAACCCCCCGAGCTCATCGCTCGTCAGTGTGCTCCGTCGCCGATCCCCCGTCCTCTTTCGCGCCATCTTGCCCCCACGAGTCCTCTTCCGACTCTCTTGCTCTCGGCGCGCTTGTTCGGCTGCGCGGGCCTCGCTTTCAGCGGCTGCCAGCTTCTGAGATATGCTCATTCTTGTGGGGACCTGTCGACAGACACAATGGTTAGATAGATTCGGCGCGAGCAGCTAGCTAGCACTTACCGGACGCGGCCCCTTGGGCTCAACTCGTTTCCTAGATGGTCGTCGCGTTACGGCATCGGATTGATGGGCTTTAATCGGCAGCGTGTCGTCCTCTCCTTGCCGCTGTTTGGAGGGCGATTTGCGGTCTCCGTCAGAGAAGGCTCCCTCTTTCCGCGGTGGAGGCCCCGCTGACACGGTATTGTCGGTCCGTTCTTTTAGAGCCCGACTGGGACTCGACTGGGGTTGCTCCTCTTGAGAGGGTGCAAGGTCTTCGCGACTCGGCGCTGCTTCCGTCATCTCTTCCTCATCATACTCGTTCTCTTCATCCTCCTGGTCCTCGAAAATAGGCGAGTGCATCGCCACGTCGCTGTCTCTGACTCGAGAGTGCCTCGAGTCGACCTGAACATCGAGTTTCAAACCCATCCGGAGCTCTTCCGCCCTAACGGAGCCTCCCCCATGCGCAATCCGCTTATGCCAGCCGTCCAGCATGGTAACTGTTTGCCTCCACCGGCTTTCCATCTTTTCCCAGCCTTCGCGGAGTCGTTTAATCTCTTCATCGCGCACCTCGACCTCTTCCAGAGGTACAAAGGACGGGTTGGTGAGTAGTGTTCGTAGATGCTCGAGCACCTGGTCCATTTCACCGGATAGTTCTTCGCAGGAGGCAGGCAGGCTTGTGACAGCAGGACCACCATGTGTTGACCTTTGGGCTCCGGTACTCGCCGTCCCGTTCGAGTATCCATTCTCAGCGGCGGACTCGTCTACCGACGATAGGCCTTGCACTTCCTTTAATGTATCAACAGTATTTCGCGCAAGGACAATCAGGGAGTCGTTCTCGTCGCTAAGGGTCTGGCATAACTGCGTAAGGAACTCGTTCGTCTCCTGCTGCAAGCTGTATCCTGGATCATGAACACCCTCACCCCCTGATAGATACCGTGTTCTAGACGACTGGCTGGCGGCTGGATTAATGTTGATGGTCGTCACACCCAACCCATCACGCTTCCCTCGTTGCCGGTCCGCCAGGTGACTCTTCAGTTTCTGTAGCTCGAGATCACGTTTGCGAATATCGTTGGCGCATTGGGATCGGACCTGTTGCACTGTCGTCTTCATGCGCTGGACTTGGTCTTTCAGTCCCCGCATAGTTGCCTCCGCGCTCGACATGTTGGTCTTGAACGTCCGTTGCTGGGCCTCAGCTAGCGCTAGCGATCGCGATAGTTCTGACTTCTTCGTTTGGAGTTTTTCCTGGAACGTCTTAGCCTTGTAACCCCTTAACAGATCTGCCCCAGAGTTGAATGTCCTTCGCACGTACAATTTCAACCGTCTTATGAGAGTCTTCCGCCCGTAGCGTCCGGATCGTCGTGGCTAGGTTCTCGCGATGCTCTGCTTCACGCTGTGAATCCCATCAGCCGGGAACGTCGGAATTGAGAATGCACGGATGCGAAACTTACGTCTCGCCTCAATACCAAGTCGTTCACCAAG
The DNA here is from genome assembly GCA_027569075.1 of Aspergillus asperescens. NCBI lineage: Eukaryota > Fungi > Ascomycota > Eurotiomycetes > Eurotiales > Aspergillaceae > Aspergillus > Aspergillus asperescens. Next base: position 48,081 of record JAPDEH010000069.1, on the reverse strand, counting down.
TTAATGATCCTCGCCATTGTGTTTGCCACTCCACCCTCCTCATCCTCCGGGTTCGCAAAGTCGATCGGTCGGCCGCTCTTCACCAGGCCCCGGGCCAGTAAGACATTATTAATGTAAGTGGACGCAGCCTGCAGATCTCCCTGCGGCTCCATGACGGACGTGCTTGTCCTGCAAGCAGCCTGAATTATTAAAGTATGAATAAAATCGAGGCGATTGTCCTCGGATGAGGTTCTGTTTGAAAATCAATTTGTATCGAAACTCCGAAAGGGGAAGAATGTAAACACTGTAGAGTGTCGGGGAGGCCGCACAGACCAGAGACGCTGTTCCCCGCCCGTTCTGTGGCGTCGGTTGCCAGGTTGACCACCATCGAACAATTGGTGATCTCAACGGTCATTAGAACAATGATCTTCACAGTATTAACATTGGCTTTTGTTACTGTGAATGGCTGGCAATGGGATCTCGAGGTAATTCATTCAGTGTCTGAACGCGTAATTTTGTGCATCGTTGACCATCGTGTAGGCGAAGCTGCACTGCTCCAACGGCAGGGTCAGAATCTATACGGCCAGGGCAGTTGGGAGGCTGCTGTGAGCGCCTTTACGGAGGTAAACCCACCAATCTCTGTCTTTTCAGTTGGCTGCGTTGCGACTGCTATCGTGCCTCCACAACCGAGATGGTCAGCTAATATGGACGCCTCAGGCACTCAAGTGTTCTGACGTAGATGCGCTCTCGGTGCTTGATAATAGAGCTGCAACATACACGAAGCTCCTGCGCCACGATCAGGCTTTGAAGGATGCAAGGCATATGATAAAGCGAGATAAGCAGGATGAACGGGTAGGAGAGCATCTAGCCTGTCGTCTTAATGCATGTACTAATCTCCTGTAGGGGTACCTACGCTGTGCTAAAGCACTGCTGTTGGATGGGAAGCCTGAGAAGGCCCTTGAAGTCTATGCATACGCGCTAAAGTCCTTACCGAAGGATAATAAACGACGTCAGGTTTGTGTCAACCCTGGCTTCATGACATCTACTAGGATATCAGTGCTAACTGGCGTAGGTCGTGGAGCAAATGCATACCAAGCTTCACGAGAAGTTAGTATCAAAATGCTACGATCCGTTTAGTGTTTTCCCGCTAGAAATAGCGAGGATGGTAGTGGAGCATTTCGATTTCAGACAGATAGTGTAAGTACACAATACCGGGTTCGCTTTACTTCTCTGACCTCAATAGGGCTGTTTTACGAGTCTCAAAAGGATGGAATCGGTTCTTCTCATCAATGCGGGATCTATGGATGCGCATAGATTTCTCCGCAGCACGCAGCAAGATACACTGGTCATCTGTTCTAGCCTATATCCGGCGATCCAAAGCCATGCTCACACAAGCCATCATGACGAACCTCACCAAAGCCTCTATACTCAAAGCCCTCGAATTCATTAGCCGGTGTCCAAATCTCCAACACCTCGAGATCCTATCCCCCTTCTCACCAGACGGCATCTACGAACTCTTCAAAAGCTGCAAGCAACTGAAAGTCCTCTTAGTATCTGCACAGACCACCATCCCACAAGCAACAATCACCAAACTCCTAGCCAGCCTCCCCAAACTCGAACGCATCGAGTTGCACAGCACCACAGAATCCCACGAGTCCGACGTCCAATGGCCAGCATCACTCCCCAACCTTCAACACATTACCCTCGGCACCACCCAGTCCAGCATTCGCGATAACTACGTCCCGGCCCTTTACATCCCCCGCCGAATCGACCCTACCACCCCACTCCCAATATCCAACCTCACCGAACTCCGCCTCCACTCAAACCCCTCAATCTTCGTCCCCTACCCACCCACCTTCAACCCAGTGGATCTCCCCCACCTCCAAAAGCTAGACATAAGCGGCCTCTACGTCGGCGGCACTTTCGCCCTCCCATCCACCCTCCAATTACTCCGTATCCGCGGCGGTGCCGCAGTCGAAGCCCTCCCCTTCGCCATAACAAACAATGGGCAGCCACAGCCCCTATACCTCCCGAACCTGACGACACTCATATTAAGCGATGTCCCCTGGGTCACGCCCCTCACGCTGACTGCCTTCGTCGCGGGTGCGGAGGCGCCTCTAGACGTGTTACACGTTGATAGTTGTTTCCGCGTTAGGGCCGCGGCGCTCCTTCCTATTCTTCGCGAGCATGACTTGCACCTGAACACCTTGAATGTTGCGCATATCTTGGGAGTTGGGGATCCGACTGTGGCTGCGTTAGTTGCGGGGTTGCGGTCGTTGAAGGTCCTTAATCTGTCTTATACTGATATCACGGGTGTTGCGGTCAAGGCTCTAGCAGACGCACAAACAGCGGAGGATAAGGCCAATGTGGAATGCGTGTTTGTCAGGGGGTGTGAGGGGATTTCGTCTGATGCTATTGAGTATGGACGCTCTAAGGGTCTTGTTATTGTTACTTGAGCGACACTCACAAGAACTTGAATGTATGTAGTAACCTTGTACCAGCCATTTATGGCCAGATTGCAATTGGTTACCTAGGTACTGTTTTGAGTGATCTATCATACTTGGAAACTCTATTGGGAAAAGAAAGAAAGAAAAAAGCATCAGGATGAGCGAATCACAAACAGCCGAACACATTCGCTCTATTTACTAACTCCCCTCTCCTGGCACTATTTCTCAACCTCCTTCGCCAACTTATCCTTCTGGTCCTTTACCTCTTCCATCATAGGCTCAACAAGCTTTTGACGAGCACCATCGTAACCCGCTGTACCCTGAGCTTTCCGCGGCGCGAGTACACTGTCGTAAATGGAAACCATCATCTCCATGACCGCAGATAACTGATTGGGAAGCCACTATAATACGTTGCCAATTAGCAACCATGAAGTCCAAGGATTGACAAGAAGGGCTAGAAATAACCCACCGTAACAATTGGGCTTCCTCCAGTAGCAGTTGGGTGAGGGGTCCGGCGGATGATATACTCCCTGGCAAACAGCCAGTGCCTCCACCGGAAGCTTCGCACATGGTTCAATGTCCGGAGGAATAGGATAACGGTTTCGGTATCCTGGACGGCGAAGTCACGGACACCTAACTCCTCAGCCTTGGTACGGATATGAGCTAGGAAAGTTCGGTGAGGAAGAGGCCTGTAGGCACGGAATTCATGAAGAATCTCTGTGAGGGGTGTTTTGGGCATGGGGATCTGCAGGAGATGGTCTAGAAGCGGAATCTATTTTTTTTTTTCAGGTTAGCAATTTACCCTTCGTCATAATCTGGGTTTTAGTACGTACAATGCTATCGTTGGCACCGCTCTCGCCTCGGAAGAAAAGAGGTTTGTTATCTTCGACGCCGTCGTATATGACACCATTAGGGAACATGGATTGCGAGGTGATGCCGAAGATGAAGACGCGGAAGGAGAGGTATTCGGACGGTTTGGAGTTGGACCACATATCTGCGAGCATCGATTCTGTAAGTCTCATGGATATTATCATTGAGCAGATTTGACTATCACGTACCTTCCATGCCAGCTTCAATCTTCTCCATTGCAGCCAGGATTTCGCGGAACCCATCGTTGACAGCAGACCGGGGACCGCCCTTCTCAAGGGTTTCGATAACTTGGAGAGCGCCACTGATAAGTCCAGGCGTATCCTTCACCATGTCAATGTGGGTCAGAATAAAGCCCGCTTCCGAGCTACGAGGGTCAAGACCTCGCTCGAATCCTCGGACCAGACGGAGATTGGAGTAAACGAGGCCTTTGGATGGGTCCTCGAGGGTATAGTTGAACAGCGCATATGAGGCTGCATAGGACATGAAAGGAGGAATGGCCAGGCTAAAGAGTCAAAGAGTCAACATGTGATACTATCCTTTAAGGTACCAATGTAAGATGGATGGGCTTCAACTCACATCTTTGCGCAGCGATACAAAGGCTTAGCCACAGCCTTAGGTAACAGGTCGCGGCCGAGACCATACCCATTATCAGGGTCTGTGCACCAGTTCTTCCAACAGGGTTCAAGGAGATAGGATGAGGCAAGGAAAGAATAATCACGGAAGACAGCCATGATGGTGTAGAGGTCTAGTGCCCCATCGGCCGTAACCAGCTTGTCAACCTCGTCAGTCAAGTCAGGGAGTTCCTTCAAGACAGCTGGGCCAAGCTCATAGGAGGCCAAGAGGCCTGGTGTTCCATCATCCTTGACGACAGGAAGACGAGCAAGCAGGGACATCAAAGGCTGGAAGACATCTGGCAGGGTAGTTGGGGAGGTGCGGTAAGGCAGAAAGCCAGTAGACGTGGTGACAGTGAAGGGGTCCAGTGAATGAGGTAGGCTGGCAGGGTCATCGTGGATGCGAGGAAAACTCTCCAAGGTTGTTGGAGTCCCTGAGTTGACTTTGGCAGGAGACATAGTATGAAGAGGATGAAGGGCAAGTGTAGTTGGATGATAATTGGATGTAATAGAGTGTCTTTAAACAAGGTGTTCTCAGAATCAAATCAAAATTTGGAGGAGAGAAGTATTCTGGCTTTTTCTCAGCTGAGGAAGGATGAAAAGTGAGAGGATTTGGCAGGAAAGCAGGCGCTTCTTATAATAGCCTAAGGCCGGTATCAATTCCGGCCTCAGAAGGGTCCATTACCAAAGAGAAAAAGGACACGCACTAACACAAGAATGGCCGATGATACTGTTGCAAATTCATACTGAACCCCCTCCCAGACATATACAAAGACAATACAAGCTAATCCTCACCCCCTCCTATACTTCACTCTTTGCTCCGCTATGCCAGGCATGGACTTGTCTATATAAAAGCTTGGCACCAGTAGGGCTGTTGTTGGTCACGTGATAGCCATATCTGGGCAACCGACATCTACTTCCCCATTCTCCAGTATAAAAGTAGCAAAAAAATGGTAAATTGGAGATGGAGGGCATGTTCAGGCCCCTCTAGAAGCAAGTAGAAAGGGGTTGGGTTGAATTAAACGAGATCCCGCAGTCTCATCGGAGATTGCCACATGGTCATCATTGGAGTATGAGGCCGGAATTCTCCCGGCCTCCGGTAATAGCCGACCTTCGCCAAGTTTATCAACCTCCGTACTCCAGTAAAAGGCATTTCAAATCCCTTGAAGTAAACATTGGAAAACGCGGCAAAGTTCATCGCCTCTGCGGCCAATACTATAGGGGGGTGCGCTTGAACCACGTGATGATGCAGATTGCTGGTTGCCAGCGATTGCAACCTTCAGTTGGCGGGGAGGATATGGCATATGGGTAGTGTTGGATTGAATAGTAGTCTCTTAAGTCGTAAATAATGTACATATTGTGTCTATATTATAATGGCATCACTAAAGGTTCAAATGTTAGTTTTGATAACCATCTGCGCTTAGCCTAGACTCACCCAGTAACATCTCTATAAGGGAGTATCGTCACGACCCTGGATTCAGACTTGTCTGTCCTCCACTCGGTGGCTGCCCATCATCTATACTCGGAGAGACTGTCTGGAGTTTTCGGTATTCCTCTTCGAGTGCTTTCTGCATCTCGAACTCTGCCTTTCGCTCTAAATGAATGCGTTGTTTCTCCATATCTCGTTCGACTCCTTTATGCATGGACTATCAGATGAACCAAGTTAGTTCTTCTCGAGTCCTATCAAAGCAAGCCAGAGCTTCTAACGAACCGCTTTTTCCTGTTCTTGCGCCCAGTGGACAAAGTAGACAATTCCCGCGGTGGCTAAGCCAGTGCCGGCCAAGGTTAACTTCGAAGCCCGCGACATGATTCAGAAAATATATAACACCAAATCGATCTAAAAGAATAAAGGACCGGCCAATGGAATTCTTTCGCAATGGCAGCTAGAAAAAGGCGTCTAACAGCCATAGCGGTGAGATACGGCAGAATATCCGACCGCCCAGGAGGGTCATCCGTCTTGCGGAGATCTAGTTTCATGCCGCATCATAAGCTTCGCTCTTCAGACCTGGGTTTATTCCCTTCCTATTCCATCGACTTCTCGCTATCGTTCTTACTCTTATATTCAAGAGCACTTATTTGTCAACATGGTGAGTTGGCGACTGACGTTAACCGCAGATTCAGGAGATGCTAACTGTCTTATAGTCCGCTCAGAACTCCGCAGGCATTCAGACCCTTCTCGATGTAAGCTCTGCTGAGCTGTTACCGCTCGGAACTACGTGAAAGTAACTCGTTTTACCCAGGCCGAGAGAGAGGCTCAGAAGATTGTCCAGCAAGGTGAGTTACTCCCTGGACCCCAGCTGTTTCAATATATCCTAACGTGCCGCATTGTTTAGCCAGGGAGTGTACGAACACCTATTTCAGATCCCCAACATCTTTGATCTTCGTTAACGTTATTGAACAGACCGTACAAAGCGGATAAGGGACGCAAAGTCAGAGGCGCAGAAGGAAATCGAGGAATACAGGAAACAGAAGGAGGAGGAATTCAAGAAGTTTGAAGCGGAGGTGAGACTTGCCTTAATTTAGCTATTCAGTATTGTGGGATATGGTGCAGTCGCTTTGAGAATTGGAGGTGCTAACATCGTGATCCTTGGACTAGCACTCGAGCGGTTACAAGAAGGCCGAGGAGGAGGCGAATCAGGAAGCCGAAGTGAAACTCGAGGAGATCAAGAAGGCTGGAAAGGAAAAGGGCCAGAAGGTCGTTGAGAAACTGATTCATGCGCTGGTTGATGTGAAGCCCGAGCCGTCTGCGAAGATTGTCGCCAAGGCGTAGAGAATAAGGTGGAATTGGTTCCGTTGGCGATGACGAGCATAGTCCATTTCTTTTTGCTGCTTTAGAGCCTATAACATTATCATCATTTACAGTATTATTGTGTTCGATGTATCATACTTATGACCGTTTCTCCATAAATAGTCTGAGCTCGCTCTAGAAGCTGTGTATTCGCAACTGGTTTGAGATTAAGTTACCTTCAAGATACATACAAACGCATAGCTTCTATTTTGACTTATTTCGCCCGATTACCAGGATGCGATGCTTCCAACGATCGAGACATATTCCCATGCTTGATATCCTGGCTTCGATTGCAGCCTCAGGCATCCATTGCGTCACCGCGCATTAACTATCCAGTGTTTAGTGATCGGCTTCAACATCCCGTAGACTCTGTTTCTACATTTCCCAACGCAGTCATAAAATATGGGAGTTGGCTCTTGTGGTGCTTCTGTTATGCGGAGTCTCAGGGCTGCTAATCGTCGCTATCATTCGTCTTTATATCTCTGTCCAAACTGCTCCACACGACATTTCCGTACCTCGCAGAGGACCAATTTACGCGCCGCTCCCGAACCCCGTCTTGAAGATTTTGGCAAAGTCATCAGGGATGAGTACGCGGTGATTCGGGATCATTATGGTTAGACTTAGTGGCCCAACGTCGTTCCCTTGAAAGCGCCAGTTAATCAATAGACGACCAGATACCCCGAAGCACCCAGTTATCCTCGCACATGGTCTGCTTGGGTTTGCTGAGCTACGACTTGCCGGGCCTCTTCTCCCTGGAGTCCAGTATTGGCGCGGTATTAAGGAAGCGCTATCGATGAAAGGCGCTGAAGTTATTACCGCAACTGTTCCTCCGTCGGCATCCATTGAGATGCGGGCAGAAGTATTAGCAGAGACCATTGCGTCTGCTGCGCGGGGGAGAGAAGTAAACATAGTAGCGTATGTCTGTTTATTCCTTGTTTCCTCAGCTGTCATCTAACATAGCGCAGTCATAGCATGGTAGGCTATTCTGATGCCTTCAGGAAGAAGATCGCGAGGTTACTCACTGAAGTCTGCAGGGGTGAGATAGCCACGAACTACATCAGAGCCTCCTTCCTACCACATATTAATCGAAATTGAAGCGGGCTTGATTCTCGATATATGATCACGCATCTGAAACCCAAGGATTTCAAGGTCATGTCGTTGACGACTATTGCTACTCCACACAGAGGTGTGTAGCGGCCCGTAGCTTTCGAAAAACATGACTGATTTTAGCAGGCTCTGCAGTAGCAGATTATGTACTTCAGCAGATAGGCGGTACGCTTATAGCAATTAGCCTTCAAATCCCTCACTAACAGGTCCCATTCCCCAGATGACCGCTTGGCCCAGCTTTATTACGTTCTCGAACACGTCGGAATCGAGTCAGGAGCATTTGCTCAGCTGACCCGTGAATATATGAAGGATACATTCAACCCTAGCACGCCAGATATTGAGGATGTTCGGTACGTGTTCGTCCAGAGATTTGCCTCCGTAAGGCTGATGTCGCAGGTATTTTTCTTATGGGGCAGCAATGGAGCCAAGATTTTGGTCAGTCTTCCGTCAGTCCAACCGTCTCCTTCAGCAAGTTGAAGGGTACAACGATGGACTAGTCAGTGTAGCGAGTAGCAAGTGGGGAGAAAACGGTTACAAGGGAACTATTATGGGCGTGAGTCACTTGGACCTCATTAATTGGAGTAACCGACTCAAGTGGCTTGCTGGTGAGATTACTAGACAGAAACTGAAGTAAGGGCTGTCAACCCCAGTCGTAGATAGCCGTGGCTAATTTTAGGCCCATCTAGGTTCAATGCCGTTGCCTTTTACTTGGACATTGTTGGTACGTGTTAAATTCGCTTTCGTCATGATGCCTTTTCACCAGCAGGGCTAAGCCAACTACCTTACTCTCCAGACATGCTTGCCAAGGAAGGTCTTTGAAGGTGTTCTTAGATTCGGGCGTTGAGAATTTTGGTGCCTAGAAAGCCCTACCGGGGTGTTTCTCGGCCATGCATATTTCCGGAAATCGGCGCACCAACGGTACGCACTTGGACAGCATCGTCCCTTGTTTCAGTTCGCATGAAGCGGTTTTCTGGTGGGTTGACTGGTTGAACGTGGCGGTGCACCCTGTGGATAGTGGCTGAGCCTCGACTGCAGGTCCATTATTGGAAGCGCTGGAAGGCAGGCAAATAGGGGAAATTCCAAATGTATATTAACGATAGAAAGCTCATTCCACGAACAGCAGTCCATAATTAAGAAATTTGAAATTGTTCATTCTCCAAAATATTGGAGGGCCCCCAAATCGCCCCCCCGAGCCCGCCGACTCCGAGAGCTTCTACCTACCAAGTCCGTTCTGCCCCACGGCTAGCTTGCCTTCCTATTCTTCAGCCTTAACGTCATCTCTTCTTCCGTATATTCGCTGTAGTTCATTCCGAATTACCGTCGTGCTTTCCCCTCCTTCTCGGCCCGGTGTACTCCAGGTGGTCCGTAGTAGAATATCTGGAGCTTTTGAGAGACAGCCAGGATCTGTGTTCTAGGATTGTGGCGTCAAGCATTACTTAGCCATCCTCTCGATTTCACGAATAACCCGATCAGCTCACCATGTCTGTTGCCATCCACCTAGATCGGCCGCATACCCATCTCACAAACCTCGACTTCGTCGCCGGAAAGGTCATCCTGACGCTACCGTCGGAGGCTTCAGTAGCCGGCATCCAGGTTAAATTAGAGGCAGAAAGCCGCACGCGCTTAGCAGGGCCTCGATACCCACATTCTGAACACTCTGATAAGAAGCGCACAGAGCTTGAAGTCCACAAGGTATGGTCTTTTTAGTACGTTTTGCCTAAGAATGGTGTATACTAACTCATTGGCCCAGCTTCTATACAAAGTTACGGATCTCTTTCCCGACCCAGCACTGGTCAATAATCAATCAGCTCCTACAACTGCCTGGACCTTTGCCCCAGGCAGATATGAGTATCCGTTTCAGTTCAAGGTGAGCCAAGATTACACGTTTGACCTCAATTCAGAGAACTAATTTGCTACAGTTTCCTTTCAACAATGCATGCAACCTACACAACAGCATGCTCACTAACCTCAATATTTCGGGACTCAAGGTTGAAATGGCCAAACAGGCGAATCGACATGTGAAACGAACCCTCCCTCCGTCCCTGTCTGGCTTTCCAGGGATGGCCGAGATCAAGTACTATGTGAAAGCTACCGTCGTCCGTCCGCAGTTTTACAAAGAGAACCTAAGAGCAGTAAGTGGAGTAATCCTTGGGGTTGCTTAAAGTCGTAATTTTTGACTATGCTCGGCCAACTAATCTCTAGCTTCTTAGATTACCAATTTAACTTTTCTCCCCATCGAACCACCAAGGACTGGTAACCTGAAGGAGGAGGCGTATGCAAGACGACAACACCAATTCGCGAGTGGTCCGAAACCATCGCCCAGGAGCCTTTTCCATAAAAGTTCTAAATCATCTCTAAGGGATTCTGCGGCGGGGTCTCTCCGCATCGCTGCTGATCTCCGACTACCGAACCCAGCAATTCTCACTTGCAATGAGCCTATACCGATGCGTGTTCTAGTCAGCAAGTTGTCTGAGTCATTTGAGACGGTGTTCCTGCAGATGCTGCAAATCGAATTGATATCTTACACTCATATCCAGGCTCATGACTTGAAGCGAACAGAAAATGGCTCCTGGGTAATTATGAGCAGTAGCAATATGGGGATACCTCTTGGGAGAGGTGGTGACCCTGCGGGTAGTGAATGGACGATCGATCAAAATCTATGGAACCGCTTGCCTCTACCTTCCTCTGTTGCGCCATCATTCCAGACTTGCAATATTTCAAGGAGCTACGAGCTTGAGGTGCGGGTTGGTCTCGCTCATGGCACGGTAGGGAAGTTAAAAGTACGTGACCCTAAACATCGTTCGTTGGCCTCATCGAGAAATACGACTAACCTCCCGCAACAGTCACAACTCATTATCGTTCCATTAAGGGTGCCTGTTCGAGTCTACTCTGGAATTACCCCGCCACCAGCATTATTGGAAGCGATGGCTACAAATACGCAAACCAAGCCGGCGCTTCCCACTCACCCACCAAGCTTGCCGCAGGGACAGGATACGGAACGGCCTCCAATGCCCCCAAGGCCAGCTGTAGCACCTCCCCCTGTCAATGCAGACGAAGCCTATGACGAAGCTCCTCCAAGTTACGAGGACGCGATGGCTGAAAATCTCAGTCCTTTGGAAGGCCCTCGTCGCGAGTATTACCCACCAGATGCCTCCTCCACCACATCTTCCGTTGAACCCGGAGCTGATGCGAAAACTTCAGGTGGAGAAGGCTGTAAACTACACAATGCACCCTATAGCGACCCAGAAGCGAGTTCATCGTCCGAATCCTTTGACATGCTTCCTTCATCTCCGCCAGAATCTCGATCTGGATCACCGCTAGGGTCTCCTATTGCCCGACAGCAAAGTGTACTCAAGATTCACAAGGCCCCACTGCCTGTGGACGAAAGCCCTCCACAGTATCAGCTGATAGCTGAGGATCCGCAACCATCCCAGGGGCAAGAAACCCAGAGACCGTCGCGACGCATTAATCTTGGAGTACCGAGCAGAAAACCAGTACCTAGCCCGAGCCGAGCTAACACCCAGCCGAAGCCGTGAACCGAGCCCTCGCGAATTCCTCTACACAAGGTAGGTGAATGTGCCTGTCTTAAAAGCGGGAGCCCTTCCTAAAATGCATATATAAGGAGTAGTTGGGATTTCCGGGCATTTTCTATAAGTACTTATCATCCTATGTTCCGCGATACCAGTTTATGATTCCTACAATACCTCTTTTATAGTCCTTGTTCTTCGAATGGCTGAGATACTTTCTAAGAGCTCTTCCACGATTTTATCTCATTTTGGTTGACCATCCCTGCCAACACGGTGTTTGTACAACGTTCACATCACTGTTGGTTGGGCCGTGGAGGGGCTTGATCAGGAACTATTTGCAGGGTCATGCAGACTTAAATGCATCATGCAACGGCAATGTTATGCTGATTTCTCGACTGGATAGCCCTGAACTGGAGGGGATGTCGTTATTTCAATTACTAGATACGAGTAGTAATAATCAGATTGATATCTCAGATTCTCGGTTGCCTTGAGGCGCTAGAAAATATTGGTTCGGATCCACCAGTGAGCATCAAGGGCACATTTGCTGGCCACGTCGACGATTCTGATCCACTCGATTCCCAATTTGCGGGAGAGAGAATGTCTCAGCAAACAAAGAAGAAAAACGAATATGGGGCCTCAACGAAGAACAGCGAAAGGCTTCATGAACTAGGATGGGAAGAGTATAGCCGGGGACGCGGGGTGCCTCAGGCGGCGCCGATCAAAACAAACCCGAGCGGTGAAGAAAGAGGAAGAGGCGCTTCTCAGGCCTCAGCTTCCTCGACCTCGTGCTCCTCTACATCCCACCACAATGCGTGCTGCTTCCAGTTCCTAACAATTCCTTTAGCGGTCCGGCTTCTGTTTCTCGGTTTCGGCGTTCCCCTGCTTTCCTACCGTTCCCTCTCGTCGATCCCGGCGATTAATACCCATCTAGAAATTTCAACCCGTGCACGCCGACATATCAGTTTTGGGGTTCTCGACTGCAACCGCTGCCTGCCTTTTCTGCTGAGCCTGAACTAGTTAACTGCAGAATCTTCAACATTCCAAGCATGCGGCTCCACCTCACCATCCAGCGTCACGGGTTGCCCGTGTCGCGCATTCTCTGGACTACGTCACCGCCATCGCTTTTCGGGCACAACCTCCCAAGCCCTTCGTCCATATTACCTGCTACCTCCTCCGCTGTTACATCGTCGCGTATGCCTAATGCGTTATATGCGAATGGGGGATACACTATTGCACAACTACTGGAAGATGTGAATGAAGTCATCCCACTAGAGACAGAAACGCAGCTGCTCCAGGACGAGTCAAGCGGGCAGTGGGGGTTGGAAGACTATGCGGTCGAAGTTGGAGGTTCAGAATGCTTGCATTTCATGGAGGTGGAGGGATTACTTAGGGATGGGGACGAGGTCCTAATACGTGCTCTGCAAATCTCTGATCTCCGAGCAAGGCGAATCTCCGGTCGACACCAGATATCCAATGATGGGAAGCATCTCATTGACGGAATTCCCTTTGGAAAGCCGTTCTTGAAGAGACCAACATCGACAAGGCCTGGTATAACGATCCCGCCGAGGAAGAAGAGGCGCACTGCACTTGCGATCTGGGGTAGTGGGAGTAACTATGAGGAAGAGGATACGGAATGGGCCCCTCCGCAGCACATCGGTACTGGGAAAGAGCTCTCTCTACTTAGGCCTGAGAGTGAGCTTGAAAAGGAGGACGAGCACGAATACGAGGACGCTTACCAGGATGACTACGAAGATTATCACGAACCAAATGAAGTCGGTGATGGGACTGTCATTCGGCATAATATCGACAAAACAAGCGAAGTCACAGATACCGATAATGACGCTTCCGGTTCTGAAGTTGGAGACCTCAGTCAAGAATTACAGGATCTCAAGGAGGATATGGAAACTTCGGCGCTACCCGAGTTGGAAAAACCTGATGCGCAGGTGGCTCCTCGCCGTAATTCTCCCCGCTTGAGACCAAGCATTCTCCAGCCAGCGCCGAGAAAGAGCTCTCTTTCGCATCGCTCTACTGGAACCCCATCTGGTAGAGATTCTTCGCGGAGAGAGTCCAAGAGCGTTACGTTCCACAAACAAAAGCAGGAATTAGCAACCGCAAAGCCAGAGGTCTCGATTCCTAGAGCTGGATCAACTTCGGAAGAACCCGAGGACGCTGTTTTGAGCGAAGGTGATAGCGACAGCTCTGTGAGCGACTCCAGCGTTTCAGACTCGAGTGATGAGAACTCGTCTTCGGATGAGTCTGAGTCTGCGGCTGCATCTGAATCCTCACCCGATTCGGAAACAGATTCTTCAGAAAGCTCTGAATCAGATTCAGAATCTGAACAAGAAGAAGCCCCCGAAATCAACACTGTCCGAAAGCCCTCTCACCAAGCTAACCCTCCTGGTGCAGGCTCGGATAGAACAAGAAAGTCCAACCAGCGATGCAAAATGCGGCGAAGACTTACCAAACTGAAGCAACTTGGCTTTCTCGAGGACGGTGCAGATTTCGATGCTCTCCGAGAGTGGGATTCAAGGAACAGCGACTCTTACAATGCTAACGGGCCCACTAGCCTAAAAAGCCGGGAGCAAGAGGATTTTGAGACGAAACGCCGGAAGCTCCTCCGTGACTTAGAATCTGGGGGCATTGACGTCTCTTTTGTGTCTGAGAAGGAGAACATCGGCCCGAGTTCCGTTGTACCAGATACGTCGGAGCTGCCTGAAGACCAGGACGAGCAATATGAGACTGCCAATGATACAACTCAGGCTACCCCTGAAGTTCCAAAACGCCGTTCCTTGGACGTAGCGAGCACCCGGCGGCTTCTTTTTGGTTCCCTTGGTGTGAGAACCCCACGCTCTAAGGAGGAAGAAGAGGCCACTCGGAAGAAGCTGGCTGGAAAAGCGAGAGAGAGTACATCCCAACAAGCAGAACATGCTCCTGTCGAAAGCCATGAAAGCGAACCTGAAGTGGACTGGCGCGAGAAATTAATACTTGGGGCTACCGAGTGTGTCTACGATGACATCGAGTTGAGTACTCCACCGTTCCCATTCCAGCAACGTTGGGACGAGGAAGCTGGATATGTGATACGGCAACGGAAAGGACAAAACAAGAAAAGAAAGAGGAGACAGCAGGTCCAGGTTTATGATGAGGAAGCCGATGGCAATGAAGATTATTATGTTGACGATGACCTTCAACTCATCTACGACGACGCCGAACAACCCGAAGCTGAGGCTGAAAATAAGGACGAAAGCGATGAGACGACAACCAAAACGGCTGCAAACACTGGGGATGAGCTTCCGGACCTCCCAAATGATCCAAGTGGTCTTCCCGACCTCTCTGGAGATGATCTGAAACCGGGTTTAGTATTCGCTTTCAAGCAGCTAGATATGTCGAAGGCCACGAATTGGACGCCCACGGTGTCGGACTATCGGGTCGGGATCATCAGCGACGTCTTCGACAATAATATTCTCAACATCCAACTCGCCAGGCCGTACTGGAGACAAAAAGACGTAGATGCTGAAGAGGGCCCATTCAAATATAGCGGGTTTGAAATGCCTGGCATGGATGAGGAAGAGGACGACGGGTTTCGTGAAGTGCCATTTGACGATCTGATGGAGCCGAAGCTTCTCCGCGCTGCGCCTGCTGCAGATTCGGGAGACATGGATACCGCCAGCATGTCAGTGAATTAATTTTCCCTTCAAATTCCTCGATCGTCTTAGCGCTTACCCGACCAAGCTTTCCTGCAGACGACGAGCAACCTGCACAAGAGCCCAGTAAAATTGCGATTGATGCTTCAACCGCAGTCGAAGGGCACAACGCCGGCCAACTCGTAGAAACATCTATCCAACTACCGACATCTCCTAATGACGAACATGTCCCCACCCGCGAACCCTCTGCGCCTGAAGACTGTCCTGTTCGATCACCTCGATTCGAAGGATTTGAGCTATCTCATTCAGCTTCAAACCCTCTTTCAGGCGCCCCCCCTTCTGTTGCGAATTCAAGTGATGCTCGTGATGAGGAACAGGGGGGCGCCTCTCTGAAAGGGGGTGACAATGAGCTCCCTTATACTTGCCCACCAAACGCCGATGAAAACGACCTCCAAGAGACAGGATTGACCGAGCAACTCCAAACTCTCAGCAGCCCTGTCAGCGTGGGGTCTTATCATAAATTAGTGGACTTTTTTCTCAGCCAGAACCCATCCTCATCAGTCTCTCCGACGAAAAGCGAAAGAAAGAGTAGTCCTGTCGAACCGGTCTCTGAGTCTGGTTCTCCTACTGTTCCCAACCCATTCTACGAAATCGATAAAGCCTACGAGGAGCGCCGACAACGCACCTGTACCAAGGCGCAACGAGACCGGTCATATGATAATGCCTCGAGCAGGCAGCTGTCCCCAAGGCCCGCAAAGGTGGAAATTTCTTCTTCTCCGCAACTCCCCCGCCGAAAACGAAAGTCCCCCGAGTCTACGCAGGAGACTTCACAGGTCAGCGTGATCCCGGACAGTGTCAGACCGGAAGCGCGGGATCCGTCTCCTCCGGCTTCGCAGATGTCATTTATCGTCGATTTGACGCAGTCTAGCCCGCCGGTGTCTCCCGGTGGGAGCGACGAGGATTTCGCAAAAACCCACCGGCTTCCAAGGGGTTTAGGATGGGTCCAGAAGAATAATTCAAGTACGCGAAGGCAGACTAGACAGTCGTCTTCGTCGAGTAGGGCGATCCGGACGTTGGAGGCAGGGAGCATTAGTCCGCCCCGACAGAGGCGAGGTCGAAAATCCCGATCTTGAATTAATATGTATCATTATTATGTATGTCAATCACGTATGAATGAATCTACTTTGTATTGTATCTTTACTCAATCTAGCGTCGAAGTATTGAACAGTGAAGCTGCAGAGCCTTAGAAAAGGGTTGCTGCTGATTGGCGGATAGGTCGGAGCTGCCCAACAATAATAATATTGATAACGTCATCTATCGAGGTCCTGAAAGCAAAGCCCACCAGTTGTGTTGGGATGACGCATTGGAGACAACATGGGTTGGAGAGAGGGATTCAAAGTAGGAGGCATAGCTGCCAGCCGATTCAACCTTGCTCTTGTTAAATGTCTTGCTCCCTAACGCGGTATTGTTTTGACTGATTCCTTGTGCCCACCTATACTTCCAAGTTCCGTCTCCCAGAGCCACCACACGACAACTTATGCATGTGCCCCTCTTCTTTCCCCCCCGCCAGAAGCTCATCGTTTGGCCTTGTCCTTCCCGCCAGTTAGCGCTGCTCTCGACCGCTACTCCGGTCTCCCGGTCTTCCTTAGTCCCACGCTGTCGGTGTGGCTGCCGCAATTTGTCCTCCTGTTCCTGCTCATGCTGCGCTTATTCCTCATCGCTCGGCTTATTGTCGAAGAGTCGAGCTCGAGCCACCCCGCTATCAACTTGTCACCCCTCTTTATCCAAGGGTTATCAATCCATTAATCAATTGAGACCATTCTCCTCTACAAGATTCTCGCTATTGTCTCATACTCTAGCTGCCATGGCCCAGGAATACAAGCTTAAAGACATCGCGTCTTTGTCAAGCATTGGAAACCTTGACAAGGTCGAGGCCGAGGTCGAGGGTGTGCAGGATGGCAAAGTGCTGCTTGTGAAATACGACGATAAAGCGTATGCCATTAGCCCTAAATGTACCCACTATGGTGCACCGTTGAAGCTGGGAGTCGTTTCTCCAGAGGGGAGGATCACCTGTCCATGGCACGGAGGTGAGCATCACACTCTAATTCTATAAACGTATACCCAGTATCCTAATAATTTTCTTCACAGCCTGCTTCAATGTTAAGAGTGGAGATATCGAAGATGCTCCTGCCCCCGCTGCTCTAAATACCTTTGAATTGGTTGAAAGGAATGGCGCCGTTTACATCCGTGGCGAAGAGTCTGCTATCAAGACTGGCCAACGGATTTCAGAGCACAAGTGCAGCGCTTCTGGCCCTGGGGGCTTGGTCATTGTAGGAGGGTAAGTAGTTGCCACACTTTAAATTGGTACGATGGCTAACATGTTTTCGTTGTTCAGAGGCTCTGGTACCCTAGGTGTAGTCCTGGCTATTCGAGAACTGGGATACAGTGGAGCTATTACCATAATCTCCCGCGAGCCTAATCTTATCATCGACCGTACAAAGCTATCCAAAGCTCTGATTGCAGACCCAGAGAAGCTCCAATGGCGCTCCCCTGAATGGTACAAGGAAGTCGGGATTGAGAACGTCTCCGACGAGGTCACTTCGATTGACTTTAGCCAGAAGAGTGTGGCCACCAGCTCTGGCAAAACGTTTCCTTACACCAAGCTTGTTCTGGCCACTGGAGGTGTTCCCCGCAACCTCCCATTGGAAGGTTTCCAGCTCTTAGAAAACATCTTCACACTCCGCACAGTGACGGACGTGCAACATATCCTCAGCGCGATAGGTGAGGAAAAGAAAAAGAAGATTGTCGTCATTGGCAGCTCCTTCATCGGCATGGAAGTCGGTAATGCTCTGTCCAAGGACAACGAGGTGACCATCGTCGGCCAGGAACAAGCTCCAATGGAGCGCGTCATGGGCGTTGAAGTTGGCCGCATCTTCCAACGCAACCTCGAGAAGTCGGGCGTGAAGTTCAGGCTCTCCGCCGGCGTCGCAAAGGCAACCCCATCCAACGAAGAAGCCCGCAAGGTTGGCGCCGTGCACCTCCAAGATGGTACTGTCCTCCCAGCCGATGTCGTTGTCCTAGGCGTTGGTGTCCGCCCAGCAACCGACTTCCTCCAGGGTAACCCAGCTGTCGCCCTCGAGAAAGACGGCTCCCTCAAGACAGACGAATACTTCGCTGTCCCAGGCCTCAACAATGACGTCTTCGCCATCGGCGACATAGCCACATACCCCTATTACGGACCAGGCACAGAACCCGGAAAGGGCACATACACACGCATCGAACACTGGAACGTCGCTCAAAACGCTGGTCGTAGCGTCGCCTCCTCGATCGTCCAAACCCTCAACAACCCCTCTTCCCTACAGAAAACCAAACCAAAGAATTTCATCCCAATCTTCTGGTCCGCGCTCGGTGCCCAGCTGCGCTACTGCGGGAATACGCCGAATGGATGGGACGATCTGATTCTCAAGGGTGAACCTGAGAATGGCAAGTTCGTGGCTTACTATTTCAAGGGGGAGACGGTAGTTGCTGTTGCAACGATGGGGATGGACCCAGTTATGGTCAAGAGCGCGGAGTTGATGCGTAGGAATAAAATGTTGAGTAAGAAGGAAATTGAGGTGTTGGAAGGAGCAAGCTTCTAGAGTTACTACATGAAGCATCTTGCTTTGCTTGTCTTTACTATTTTCTTGTGCCCAAGTTTCTAATAAGATCACCTACTGCTTAGTGTTTTCCTTACCTATCATTTTCAACACCAGGATAAAGTGGTAGATGTTTTGACGGTTGATGTGCCTCGAGGGGGGAGTATTTAATGGCCTTCATTACAGTAATACTTCAATGATGAACATGGTTATGGATGTGAATGTAATCGTCAATGTGATATCAAATGAACAAAGATTGAGCAAGCTCTATGTACCAAAAAGCTGTATGAATGCAACAAGTAGATTTTAATCCGTGAAACGCCAGATAAGCTAACCAACAGGGCTAAGCATCTCCACATACAGATGAGCTAGGTACCTAATACTCACTGCGTTCCTCTATCATAGTGTCACTGCCTATTTCTTAGCCTTCTTCGACTTCTTGCTCGGAGTCTCCAACCCCACTTCCTCCATCTGCGGCACAACAATACCCCCCGACGACATCGGAATGGTCATCTTCCGCATCAGAGCCGTACTCGAAGGTGTGATGACCCCGTTCCTCTCATCCTCGACAACCTTTGCTTCTTCGTCCTCGGACAGCATCGTCCCCTCTATACTTAGGAATCCGCGGTCCCGTTCTGACCCCGGGATGACATCGATGTCGACGACGCGGAATTTGATTGTCCCGTGGACGCGGTGGCCGGAGACGGATTGGAAGTAGCCTTCGAGTGCTTCGTCCTCGTCGCCCTCTCCTTGGTCGGCTGTTCCGGCGCCATTGTTGTCCTGGCCTTGGTCTGCAAAGTCGTAGGAGAATGGGTTCGCATCTGAGGCTAGCGGAACGGGGTTGAACTGTTCCTTTTCAGAGTCAAACGGCGGGGAATCAGATGTATTTTCGTCGTCATCATCCGATGATGTCGGTGCGAAGAACGTATTGCTTGTTCTGGCTTGGTTCTCAGAGTAACTGTCCTCCTCGCCTGGTGGGATCCACTTCCAGGATGGAGGGAGGCGTTTCCGTTCAATGCCTACTGAGAAGAGGTTGAGGACGACGGCGCCAAGGAAGCCCTCGGATTGCACGTTGACCCAGCCCTCAAGGGTTTGGCCGCGCTGGGGGCGGAAGACGAGGAATATTGCTGTGAGGTAGATGTACATAACGCCGTATTCGCCGGCCGTGGCGGCTAGAGTTAGTGGTTGGGGGTTGGGTGATGTTGAGGTCGGGGACGAGGAGGGTGGTTGGCTAGATATCGACGCATTGGAGTAGGCGAGGACAATTCCGTCGAATGGGGGGTAGTAGGTTAAGAGCAAAGGCGAGAGGTGCTCCGCCAGTAGGGAAGCGAGGGCATGTGTTGAAGATATTGAGATGGGCGAGAGAGGAAGATAGAGCGTTGCGGTGGTTAGGGAGTACGGGGAGTCGGGTACGGGCGCGGTTGTTGCATCTTGTTGTGTAGTGTCTGATTTGCTCTTGTCCTTGCTCTTGAAGGATTTGTCCTTATTCTTGCTTTTCTTGTCTGCCTTGTCGGCTTTTTCGTGCTTGCGCTTCTTTTTCGATGGAGAAGAGGCCTCGTCTCTGTGCTTGTGTTTGCGCTTGCGTTCTTTTTCGGACCCTGCTAGGTCCACGGAGACGGGATTAGAGTCGATCTCCATTGTGTCGACAGCCATTGTTGTCGCGGGTGTAGCTGTAGTTGTAGAGGAAATGCGCTGGCTTGGATGCAGGCGAGAATCGTGAAGCCTTTTTTTTTTTTTTCCCTTTTACCTTTTTTGATTCTTCGGCGGAAAACATTTTATGGAAGGCGGTCGGAAAGGCGGTCGAAACAGGACAACAAATGAGTATAGGAATGGTTGGCGGCCACTCTTTATCAGCCAGATGTTGCGTTTCAAAGGTAATGAACTGCATGTGTAGTTTTGAGAGTGCTGAATGCTAACCATATCAGCAGCAAAGTTTGGGGAGTAACCATGTCCATCCTGTCTCTGATCGGTTGGTATACTCTTCCCAAGGTGAGTCGATCGGTTACCCGCGCCGTTTCCCAGTGGTTCCTGGGCCTCTCCGCACAGTGCTGACACCGTGAGTTGACAGTATGCAACCAATACAGTCCTCTATGTCTACTACGGTATTACCATTCGCGCTGGTGACTCCAAGCCCCAGCCAGGATCGCCTCGATATGCCCGAGACCGCCGGCGCATCTTCATCGCTATCGTGACCGCTTACCTCCTCTATAATATCTTTGAGGTTTATCGGAAAATTCAGAACGAAGGCAGCTTCTACGAGGTATTGGGAGTGTCACCACTATCCGATGATAAGGCAATTAAGTCGCGGTTCCGTCGTCTAGCCGCCCAGCATCACCCAGACAAGCTTGGGGCAGGCGGTTCGGGCGATCTTTTTGTGTACCTGAAGCAGGCGCAGGACACGCTGACAAACCCGGTCAAGCGATATGCCTACGATACGTGGGGTCCCAAGATCTTCGAATGGGGTAACATCGACACGGCGTATGGTTATTTTTTGGCTGGGTTGATGAAGACCATGCCGGGCTATCTGGTATCGTTCTGGGTCATTCTACTTTTGAATTACACGTGGTGGTCTGATTGGGGCCGTTATGTGAGTCGCCTTTTAGACTTGAACCGTACGAGAACCTCGCTAATTGACGTGTGTAGTGGCGTTTCTTTGCATATGCCGCCCTGTTCACATTGAATCTATCTTTGATCAGCCATCAGGGCCCGGTGTTCATCACCTCGACTTTCTTTCTACTTCCGTGGCAGATAATGAAGATGGCAGAGACCATCTCACTCAGCCTACATATATTCATATCGCAGATCGCCCCTCCCGAAGTAAAGGACACTAGCTCAGCCGATCGTCTTCATCCGCAGACTTTACAGCGTCTATCACAACTCCTACACCTCAGCCGAACCACCGACACTGAAGCGACACGGCTTCTACAGCTGGGGTTTGCGCCTTTCCAAGGGGATAAAGAAGACGTCGCCACGCTACGGAAGGGCATGAAGGAGGGTTTGGTCCTAAGCAGTGTACGGGGCAGTCCTGGGGTACTACAAGCCGTGAAGGAGGTGGCGGAGCGTAAGAATCAGGAAAAGAAGGACGGCTAAGGGCTCTCAAACCACATATCTCTATATATGGCGTTGCTGGGCAATGTTGATTCTTTCTTGTATTTAGGATATTTTCTTTGGAAAGATTTTGTCGGGCATGAGAAGCCGAGGACGGCGAGGAAATTAGCCGGAGCTGTGCTCCAACCCTCGTCTCTATACTGTAGTTGGTGAACGTGATCATTGAGCAAGTAACGTGAATATGTACATTATAGCCGCAATTCAATTCAGGTTGAGTTAATAATCTTTTGAAAGAATGAGCGAAGCGCTTGTGTCAAACGTGGCAAGGCGATCGGAAGAGAATTATTGGGTTGCCGGAAGTATCCTCGATAGTCTACAGTAGTGCGAGGAAATCCCACTTCATTGCGGTGTTTTCTTCGTCGACTCGTTTGTTAGTTCCGAGTCTCGGGGAGGCGAATCGTAATCATGGCGGTCTATGATCCATGACACCATCAGCCTTCAGGAGAGTTACACCTAAACCCATTACCTCGACCAGCCACAGGATGCTGGTGTGGTGTGTGATCTATCCATTAAGTTGAAGATCGCGATATGAAGTGTCTACGGCGTCGTACTACTAAGGAGTGAGGATTAATCTCGGGGCGCTGCGACAGCTGTGTGAGCTGGGCACGGGGGAGCGAATCCCTGATTGCTAGTGGAGAGAAAAATCAATTTGATCAAACCTGGTTGAGGCGGGACTCGGACTGGGCGATCCATAGCTGGATAGGACTGAGAATGGCGAGGAGGAGATGCGTTGACTTTGTCCGGCGGCGACGCGTCTTTTGGCTGCAATAGCGCTCGGATGGGCACGGATGTCTTCGAAGGCCGTCAAACCTGCATTGTAACTTTGTAAGCCTCTCTGAAAAGGAGATAGTTAGTCGAGATTATTCGTCTCCAAAGGAACTGCTGGGGGAATTTGACAATAATGTACGCGCTTGGCAGCTGACGGATGATAAAAGAATGGGCAGTACAAGGCAGTACCGTAATATACACAGGCGTCGGTGTGGGCTATAGTTCGATACCCGTACAGAACCCGCAGGCAAGCACAGATCAACGGACCTTCTCACCTCCCTCTCCTGGACCGCACCGAAAGTCTGGCAGTTCCCTAGACGAGACTCAGAAACACACACAGCTCGCCCAACAATGAAACCAGACGGCGCCTCGACATCCCCATCCCTTCTATCATCATCCCTCCCCCCTTCCTCCTCCTCCCTCTTTTCTTCTCCCTCATTCTCCCATCCCACCTCTCCATCCTCATCGTCACCTCCACTATCTCACCTCACCACCGGACTATGTCACCGCGCTCTGCCTCACGATTGCCCTGACGAGACTTTCCGAACTTTCGCCTCGCCCTGACTTCACCGTCGCCGCCACGTTTGCCGTCTAAAGGGGCCCCCATCCCGGCTCAATCCCACCTAGACACCACAGCCTCCGTCTTTTTATTTATCATCATCTAAATTTGACACTACCACTTCGCTGTCCTAAGAACTCGCCCGGCTTAACATTTCGATCTTCCTCTCGAATCTACCGACCGCCCGATCGGAGAACGAAAGCGAAGGGAGGAAAAAGAAATTACAGAATCCCACGAAAACGATCGACAGGACTCGTCTTCCGTCTTGATTGCCAGACGAAACCATGCCGGCTGCCACCTCGACATCGCGTGCCAACGGTCGCTCCAACGGCTCTGGAACCTCCGAGTTGCTTGTCATCCTGAAGCTATCATCCAATCTTTTGAAGAAGTTCGCCCCTGTCCCAGACAGTAAAAACAAGAAGAAGAGGAACAGCGCCACGGCCGCCAGCAACAAGAAGAGTGAGTCGAGTGCCGACTCTCCCACCAAGAAGGAGGACTTTCCCTCCTCTCCCGCTTCATCCGCCATAGATCCACCTCCACCTGCGTCCTCGGTGGACAATGCCTCTGACGCTGCCTCAACGCCCGTGCCCGGAACATCTGCGGATGCTAATCGCAAGGGCCTCCCAGGTCCGAAGCCTGGTGCTAAGAGGGGCCTCAACCCTACATCTGACAGTTCTCTCAAACCAAGGGGGAAGCCCGGGCCCAAGAAAAGACCCAGACTGTATGTTCCAATTGCTATTCTGCTCTTACTTGAATATTAAAACTAACATTGCTGTTTTAGTGAGGATGGGTCTGCTGAGAACGTCAGGCTGAGCACTCACCGGCTAGGCCCCAAGGCAAACACCGGGGCAATTAACGCCGGCCTTCGCGCCCTCGACCGGACTGGAGCTCCGTGCCGCAAATGGGAGCGTAAGCCCTTGCAGCTCAAGAGCTTCACCGGAACACAATGGCACCTCCCCTCCTGGCGAGCTCCTCGATCTCAGAAGCAAGAAGAGAACGGAGAGGCGAAAGAAGGTGTTCTCGAAACTGGCGACAGCGACAGCAGAGCCAACCAAAGTGCAAGTGCTGTTCCCAGTGAAAAGAGTAATTCTGGGGATGGGGATGTCACACCTGCTCATCCCAGCATGGTCGAGGCATCCTCGCCCGCTGTCGCCATGGCCGCGTAGGCCGGTATGAACTATATTTGTTCGTCTTCACCTTCTTGTATATTATCTTTTTGCCATTCCTATTGTTTCTTTATTTCTTTGATGAGCTCAAGAGCGCATTTTGTTATCTTACTATTGGCGTTGGTTCGGTTATTGGATTGGTCACGCGAGCTACTGATGTTTCTCCCAGCAGGCTATTTACTACACTCGAGACTGCCTGGAATGTTATGGCGCCTACCTTGCCTAATATGCTTTACTTTACACGATCTGGCTTGCATCTTCATGTCTTGCTACTATGTATCATCAGGATTAGGGTTAGAATAGGTCCTTCAAGTGAAAGAGGTTACCCTCTAAACAACTACTTATGCGGTCTACGTGTTTTCTTTCAATTCAGCTTCCGCTCGGTAGATATAACCCGTTACCCAACAAGGCTGGTGGATCTATTTTGGGTATTCTTGACAAACATACAAGGCGGAGCGTCTGCCATCCCTGCTAAGGTAAGACCACCAGATGGGTAGGTGAAGGACCTCTCTGATCCATGGGTGTAATGCCAGGTGTAGATACATTGCATCTCTTGTTCTTCGTCCATATTTGATGCTGTCTTACCTGGGCGTTGGAACCCAACTTCTACAGAACATAAAAAGGGCGCTTTGTATCGCAACAGGCTAGGTTTTTATATCAGACTGATTGATGCGGAATATTACTTACTGAACTCTCATTCTTCTACCATGGGGATGATACCAGAATTAAAGGGACGTAGTATTAGAATAATAGTCACGAAAATAACCTCCGGTCTCATCGTTGTTTCCCCTCAACTGGCTGTGCTGCCGTCAAGGCCCTTGACCTTCCCCCGCAGTTTGGTCATGCCATCGACAACTCCTAACCTTGTCCCTTGTCCTGCGCCTTTCTTCTCCATCTCCTTTCGGCCATCTTCTCCTTGTCTTAGGAAAGACTTCTTCCCTTCTTCCTGTTACCCCAATAGTAATGTTTGTTCTCACTTGGAACTGGTTCCAGAATTGCATCAAATTTCTCTCGAGTTGAATAACACTTAACCCTTCTCATCGTCCTGCCCTGCTTCTGAAGAAACATCCTTGTCATCTCCATTTTGTTTTTAGTTTACAGAGTTGCCTCTGCATGGGGCGTTGTTGATCGTGACCGTGATAGTCTACCACTTGCTCCACCTCTCCACCCCCAATCACGGATAGCTTGTGGTAGCCAGAACAAGATACGCTCAAGCAGAAAACGCCCGCATCGAACAAACAGAAAAAGGGGGGAAATAATAATCATCAGAGCAAAAAAGAAGTTTATTTTCATGAGCACTTTCTGCAAGTTGGCTGCGGTTTTAACACCCAGTCCAGGCGCCGATAGCAGCGCGCGTGAGAGGGCATCATCCAGACTACCCGCCGCCTTGGGCCTGATCCGTCAACAGCATGACTGATACGCCTTTTTCCACTTCCGGTGGAGCTCGTCGAGCTCCTCTCACCACCACATATTCAGCACCGAGTATCTCCTCTATTCCCAGACGCTCTTCTTACGCCTCTGTTCTCTCGGGAACTGCCGGTCTCTCCTCGTCACAAACTAGCAATACCTTCTCGCAGTTGAACTCCGCTTCGTCCTATCCCCCACCGTTTCACCCCGAAGCCCGCCCCTCGAGGCATTCGGCCGCCGTGGATGCAGAAATGCAGATGAACTCCTGGAGGCCCTCCCCAGGGGATTCGCTTCCTCCATACTCGCGGAAGTTCGCAGGCTTCCCCGCTTACGATCCCTTTTTCCAGAATCTCGGCCCCTTCTCCGAAACATCTCCCTCCTCCTTCACACCATCCTATCTCCGCAACTCTCGGTACATGTCCCGCCTCGAAGCCGCACGTCGGGCAAAACCAGCATTCCAACGAGATGGAGCTTCGATTTCTTCGGTTCAGGGCAACTTACCCAGGATCGCACCTTCATACCGCGGAATGACGTATGATATCATCGACAGGGAACCCGTCGGCGACGACGACGACCACCCGATGCCGCTTCCATCCCGATGGAGTGATTCAGATAAATATCCCGGATTAGAACTTCCAAATGATGGTTTGGAGATCCGGTACACCGGACCGGTCAACAAGCAGGACCACGAAGCTGCCTCCGTTCGGGCGGACCATCCTATGCCGCCGCAGTGCGGAATCTACTACTTTGAGATAACAATACATTCCAAACCTAAAGAGGGGTACGTTTCATTTATCAGGGTTGTTGGCCATTCTGGTTGTTTACTAATAAAAACAGGATGATTGGAATAGGGTTCTCGAACAGCAAAGCGTCAGTCGAACGGCTTCCCGG
Source organism: Aspergillus asperescens (assembly GCA_027569075.1). Lineage (NCBI taxonomy): Eukaryota > Fungi > Ascomycota > Eurotiomycetes > Eurotiales > Aspergillaceae > Aspergillus > Aspergillus asperescens. The sequence goes on along the minus strand of JAPDEH010000069.1, from coordinate 21,577 downwards.
TTGGGAGCAGGAATCGTGGGCGTACCATGGCGATGACGGCAAATCATTCTTCGGCGAGAATCAAGGACAAGGGCGGCAGTATGGCCCAACCTTTGGGGTCAACGATACTGTGGGATGTGGTGTAAACTTTTCCACTGGATGTGCTTTCTTCACCAAGAATGGGGTCTTTCTGGGTATGTTCCCGAATCCGCCGAAAAATAATGACGACGATTTTAACAGTCGCTAGGTAACGCGTTCCGGGAGCTGCGAAACTTGAAAGTCTTTCCGTCCGTGGGAGTGAAGAAAAACCCGCCGGTGCATTTATCGGCCAATTTCGGCCAGCAGCCGTTTATGTATGATATTGATGGCATGGTCAAGGTATGTTTTCAGGGTGAAATAGATTGACAGACTTGGGTAGACGACTAATCCATCGACAGAAAGAGAAAGCTGCGATTCATTCGGAGATTAGCTTGACAAGCATTGCCAACATCCAACCGCCGCTGGACGAAACCACCTTCTTGCAGGAAATAGTTGCGCAGTTTCTAGCTCATGATGGCTATGTAGAGACCGCCCGAGCTTTTGCAGAAGAGGTTACCGCCGAATCGGCAACGTTAGAGAATGGCCGCCAGGCGCAGCTCAACAAGTACGAGGTAGAAGAGGACGTCGAAGCGATCAGCCGACAAAGTATGTCCTAGCCCCTATTTGTCCCTGTGTTATACGTCTTGCTAACTTCTACCAGAAATTCGAGCGGCTATCCTCGAGGGCGACATCGACCGAGCCCTCAAATACACCAATGCCTACTATGGTAATGTTCTACAACAGTACCCTCATATACATTTCAAACTACGATGTCGAAAATTTTTAGAGATGATGCGGCGCTCCACTAAGCCGTTGTCGTCCGCGAAGAAAGGAAAGGCCACCAACGGATTCTCCGACAGTGCCGTATTCGACGGGGAAATGGAGCTTGATGATCAAATGCAAGATCGTGATAGCTGGGAGGCAGATAGCATGGACCTGGAAGAGACCGAGACGGCCACCAAGTCCAACCAACTTCTAACCGAGGCGGTGCAGTATGGGCAGCAGCTCCGGATGGATTATCCGAACGACGAGAATGGAGGCGACAAGAAGATGCTGGATGACATTTTCTCACTGGTGGCCTACCCAGACCCGAAACGGTCGGTGCATGGCCACTACCTGGACCCGGCCGGACGCGTTGCCGTTGCAGAAGAACTGAACTCGGCGATTTTAGGTACCGCCCACTTCTTCTCTTTCAGTGGTATCCATAATTAATTTCTACAGTGTCACTTGGCAAGTCATCAGCAGCGGCTCTGGAGCGGCTGTACCAACAAACGGAAGTATTGGTCAATGAAATTAGTGAAGAGGGAGGCGCTGGGGCGTTTATTAATGTGCGAAATGACTTTCTGCAATGAGCCTCTGGGTTGAGTTGTTTGACAGCGCGTTTGAGTTTGTTATGGCATTTGCAGACTGGCACCGGTTGTTTATGATTGTACTCCCCTTCTACCTACTGTTCCCTTCCCCATCACTCCTCTCGGGACTGGTTTCTCAATATGGTTGAAACTTAGCTGTCTATATGGATGCTCAGGCAGATATAGGCATACCTGTAATGCTACAGCTGGCAATAATATATGCAACCAGTGTACTCTTACACCCCAATACATTAGGTAGCTGTCACGCTTAAGCCACAGTCATGACTAGCCAGTAAGAGAAGTCTGGATCCTAGGCTATGCTTGCAGGTATTTTTATCCAGCTTTTAGGCCGTTTGGGTCGAAACTGCGTTGTTTGACAAAGCACTGATTTGGGTCTATAGAATAGCCAGCAGATATAACTAGGCAGCAGCAAGGATTATTGTATGGTATTGTATTATCCCATACTGATTGATTTAATACTCACCAAAATGGTATGTAATAGCCGTACAATACAGAAAATGACTGCATTTCATTGCCTCCGCCTTTTCTTGTGCTCGATTTTTGCGTCTGATCGATCATCGATGATTTGGCTGTGCTGGTGAGGTCATTTATTAGTCGACTCGAGGTATGATTGATTTATGTATAGTTATGGCTGAAGAGGAGGGAATAATCACAATCCAGCCCTATTGGAACTGAATAATCGTCTTTTCTCACTTGCTCTCCAACTTAAACTTCGTTCTGTCTTCCCCTCTCTTTCTCCTCTCTTAACTCAACTCCTTGATTGAGATTCAAAACACCCCTCTGCTTCAATGACCTGGTAGACCTAGGTAGATAAGTCTGTCTACCTTACCAGTTCATCGCTCCACAAGGGGGGTGCCACCGCCAACTCATAGCTCCAGCCTCCTGCATTCTTGCCCTTCCTTCGTTTGTCTCAACCTGCATCGATAGTCGCCGAGTCGACCTACGAGGTTGACAGCCCCAACGATGGAATCCAAGCTTGGTCCAAGCCAGGCAGAGGGGCACATTCCGACCCATTCCTCTTCAACCAGTCGGGCATCTTTCCACTGTTGTTGTGGCCGAGAGGAGTGTGCATTCCTCCAGAGTAACCATGATGCTCTTGAAGGATTGGAGAAGGATCTCGAGACCGCCGCGCGGTTAGGTCAGGTACGTTTATTGCACAATCCTTGTCGTGTGCGCTTTTCTTGGCTGCTTAGGTGGTTATTGGGCCGTCATGGTGGCATGACTAGTATTTATCATGATTGTTTACCCTCTACATTTTTGGTTGTACATACTTTTGTACCTCATCTACATTGCTAGTTGGGGCTTGAATTCCTCCACTATTATTCCTTTTGCGCGAATCAAGAAATTGCGCTCTGTCGCCATCATGGCCACGAAATACCAGTCCCCCATTGTATCCCGTTGTCTTGTCCGTTCACACACTTTCTATCGTGCAGGCTTGCAATGAGCTCTTCGTCGCTAACCTTTGCGCTCCAGGCTCTACTCCATCGCCATGAGTCTTATATGGCCGAGGCGGAAGAAGACCGCCGGACATTACTCGCCAACATTGGAACCCTCGAACGCGAAAAGCGCGAGGTCGAGGCCGAGAATGCTCGCATTGTCGAGGAGAACCGCAACCTTCTGGGCGAGTTAGAAGGCCTAAACAAGGCCGTCGCCGACTCCGACTCTTACGCCAAAACGCTAACTACAGCGCTTGAGAACAGCGAGGCAGAGCTGCGTAGTTTGACCGCCGCGGCTGCGCGCGCCGCCGATCTGGAGGCGCAGTTGGCCCATATGGAGGCCGAGCAGTCGAAGTTACAGGAAAGTCTGTCGGTGGCTCAGGAGGACGAGAAGTCGGCGGTGCACCGGTGGAAGAAGGCGGAATGTACTCTTCGGGATCTGAATGACCAGGTTGATCGGATTGAAAAAGAAGCCAGCGAGGAACGCGAGCGGCATACTGAGTTGGTCCAGCGCATGGAAAGGCGGCGCACTGTTGAACGAGAGCTGGACGGTGCGGCCGGCCGACTCAAAGGAGCTGCTGCTGCTCAGAACCTAGGACGTACCGGCGGAACAAGCGTGGTCTCACGCTTTGTGAAAGATATTCTTCAGGATAATGCCAATCTACAAATTGGCATCGTGGAGCTGCGAGAGATGCTTGAGAGCTCCAACCAGGAAGTTCAGAATCTACGGGATCAGATAGTGACACATCAGCCCGTCACAACAGCAGTTGAGGGCGATCGGCCGGCGACAACGTTGAGCCAGGAATTGGATGCTATTGAGTTGCGTCGGACGTCGCAAGAATTCCACATCCATCATCACTATCATACCCCGCCTGTCGCGAAGAAGGAGAAAAGCACGCTTTTTCGTCGGTCCAAGAAGCGCCGTTCGCTGGGCAATCCGCCTCTACATTCTGCTTCAGCTTCACAATCCTCCCGGACAGCCAAGCATCGATCCCAGCCTTCTGCATCTTCTGCTTCTACGATTCTGTCACAAACATCCGTTTCGATCCCTCCGCCTGCGTCTCACCGCTGGGCGGTGTCATCTCCTGTGCCACCTGATTCCATGGCCAGTTCGCCTCAATCGGTTTATCGGTCATCTATGTCTATATTTGATCGCGTGGAGCGTGGATTTGATACGTCGGAGGCTACTAGCCCCGACAGTGCAATATTCACGTCGCCATTGAGAAATGGTCGGTACAAGAGCGGCGGGCCTGCGGACGCCTACCGCACCTTGGACGGGAATGACGGCGGGCCTATGAGTGATGATGAGTTCAGCGAGTTCCAATTACAGTCGGTGATTCCGGAGGAAATAGAGGATGCGGCATCGGCCTCTCGAACGCAATCCCCTGCCGCGGATGACGATATTTTTTCGACCTCCACGCCGTATCGAATAGTCCGTCGAGCCACCTCACACGAGAGCCTGTTCTCAGTTGCAGGAATGGACATCCACACACCGAGCCATCGCCCATCGCGCATGACCGACTTCACGTCCGGTGCTCTACCGCCACGAGTGCAGCGCCGGATCATGTCATCTGATCTCTCTTCTACGACACCGATGACCTCAACCAGCACCGTCACCGCAGGAAGAGAGCCCGCGAAACCCTCACCCTCCCAGCAATCTCCTCAGTCCCTCCTAGCTTCCGTAGCTGGTCCCCGGCAATCCTCAGCTGAGAACTCATCCCCCTCATCTCAGGACGACTCATCCCTTACCCCAACCCGAATCCTCGCCCTCGGCAGCCGCGTCGGGGGCTGGGTCCGCGGCCGCTGGGGCACCGCCCCTGTACCATCCCGCCGCAGCCTCAACCCACTCACAGAAGAACCCTCACCACCTCAATCCTGCGCCTCCTCGACAACCTCTGAACATCAAGAAACCCCTTCGCATGATTTCTCCGCCCCTCAGAAACGACCCTCACTCAGGTTCCGCTATCCAGGCATCAACCAGAAAGGTCCAATTATGGGGTTCCACCCTCCACCTCCCCCGCCTGTCTCTATTCACGCCGAACAGCTTGATGAGAGCTTACTTCGTGAGAGTTTAGCCGAGTAGAGTCATTTCATCTCACACACACTCTCTCTCTCCTTCTCTCGTTATATATACTTTTTTTCTTTCTTCTATATTCATATACTTGCAGTGCGTTGGATCGTGCTGTTGCATTGCGGACTCTGGACTCTCATTTGGCATATTCTTTTTGCTTGGTTGGTTGATTCATTCCATTCATAGATTATGATACCCACGAGCGACGCTTCTCTCCTTCTTATCTTCGAGGCCGGGGGACCTCAACTAACATTCTTTGCTCGCTGTTCTGTTCTGTTACTTACCGGCATATTCTGGTCTACATACCTAAGTACTACTCTCTTTGATAATACCAAATAATCTAACTTTAATTAATACTCTATTATCTATTCCATTGGTTGTATCCATTTGGGTCTTTGTGTTGAAAAGTAAGCTATAGCGAAGCGATGAATATCTCGTTCTTTCTCTTTCTCATGCTAAACTTACCTCCGCCATACAACACCAAGTAGAACCAATTAACTACCGAACAATGAAGTCTGAATCCGATACGTCCGAATCGGAATACTAGTCGAGTGGAAAAACCCAGGCTGTTTCTCACTTGGCGGCGACTGGAAGGGTATCTGCTCTACGGCGAGGGAATTCTGTGCTACAGTATAGCGAGTGAGATTAGATGTCTACAAGACAAGAAAAGAAAAAGGTACTTCTTTACCAACCAACACCGATTGAGGAGCGGAGTGATGGTTGAAGGGGAGTGGGGAGGGGGATGGCTTACCGCAGGCATTTAAGAACGTGCGAAAGGTATCTTCATTCCGCACCGTTGCAGCGATGACAAACTCCTTCAGAGAGTAGTTGTCGAAGAGATCCTTGATCGTGGAGATGAGAAGGGGCACGATGTCCGCATCGTATATCTATCCAAGCGTATCAGTTTTCGACCCCTTGTGTTTTGAGCAGAGAAGTCGGAGGGCATACCAGATCTGCTCCGAGGGCGATATCAAACCCTAGCCGACTATGACTCGTGTCATCTATACCCTCCTGAAAATGAGAGGACATCCGAAGTGGCATCCCCCACTCCCAAATTCCTGCCTGGATTTGCTTCCTGTCCAACCCATTTTGCCGAATACAATCATCAATCTGCTCAATAAGCGCAGGTTCCCGATCCGTAACGGTAACGCTCTCGGCACTTAAGTGTTTCGCGCAAAGGAAGGAAAGAAAGCCAGTTCCAGCACCAAGTTCGAGGACGCGCTTGTTTGCTATTAGGCATTTTCCGGGATTCGTAGTTGAGAGGAAGGTGCCTAAGTGCAGCGCGGCTTCCCAGGTGCGGAAACCAGTTGTTCCGGCAGAGAGGATTAGGGAGCGGTTTTCAGAGGTTATGATCGTCTGTCTAGAGGTGCTTTGGCTTCCTTCTAGAGGTGTTTCTGGGGCGGTTGATGAGGCGGTGGGGACGCTGTATTTTATGTAGGTGAGTTGCTGCGCTTGTTCGAGGGAGGACGGTTTTGGTGTTGATAGTAGCGAGGTCCATTTCTCAAGAAGACCTTCGAGAATTTCCTACCCAGTCAAGTCTCAGTTTCATTTCGCGATGTTTCGTCTTGCGGCGCTGGTGAAAAGAAAAGCGTAGGCATACTCATACATCCTCCTCAGGGTCGGAGATTGATTCTTCAATCCGTGCAATAATTGTCTTCAGGACTCGCGTTTGGTAAGGAGCTGGAGGGAGAGGCCATGCTGTGTCATCATTGAACATGTTCTCGTAGATGGCGGTTTGTATGGCGGGGGAGACGAGGGCGGGGCCCTCGGGGAGAGAGAGGGAGGGGGGGTCGACTTGTTGAAAGTATTGCGCTGTTAGAAGCGCTATTGCGTCCATTTTAAGGACATGTGAAAAGCTCTGCAGTGACTTAGAAAGTAGAATATAGAGTAATACTCATACTGCTGGTTGTATCTACAAAGTCCTCCAGGTAGGGCAATACGCGGGACGGATGAGTCACGTGCCATATTAACCGAACATGGCTAGCGTGCCATAGCCGAGCCCACAGCCGACTGCACAAGAAAACGAAATTGAACGAAGCGCATCCGACGCCCGCCAGAATTGACAGTCGACAACGACAACGACATCCCAACCACCGCCCCCCTGACCTCGTCATTCTCGCTGCTGGTGGTTCAGTCTTGTCAAGCCTACAACAACCACAACAATGGCCGACGCTCCCGTTACCCTGCGGACTCGCAAGTTCATCCGCAACCCTCTGCTTGGCCGTAAGCAGATGGTCGTGTAAGGCCCCTTCTCCCGCACCGCACTGCACCTGCACTACACTGGATGAGAGAGAATTCTTGGAGCATGTTTGGAACGGACTCGATGAAGAAGAATGACGAAAAGAGATGGAATGCGAACTTTTTTTTTTATAATTGGGACACCACGAACCGACGAGTTGGAACTGGATACTGATGTGAGATGATAGGGACGTCCTGCACCCCAACCGCGCCAACGTCTCCAAGGACGAGCTCCGTGAGAAGCTTGCCGACCTGTACAAGTCCAACAAGGACCAGGTTTCCGTCTTCGGCTTCCGCACACAATATGGTGGTGGCAAGAGCACCGGCTTTGCTCTCATCTACGATTCCACCGAGGCCCTGAAGAAGTTCGAGCCTCGCTACCGTCTCATTCGTATCGGCGTTAGTTCCAAGGTCGAGAAGCCTAGCCGACAGCAACGTACGTCTACCCACGGGAACCATTTTCCGCTTCTTGTTACAAATGTCTGTTGCAGAGGAAGAGCTAACACATCGTCTAGGCAAGCAACGGAAGAACCGCTCCAAGAAGTTCCGCGGTGTCGCCAAGGTCAAGGGCCCCAAGAAGAACAAGGACTAAGCGCGTGCTACTTTCAAATGATTGTGTTGGTGCTCGGGGGTTGGGGGGAGATTGTGGCGAGAAAACTGGCGTACTGATTCTCATTCTGGACTCGGATTCGCACTCGGACTTGGGACACAGCAAGGCTGGTGTCCGCGATGATAATAATGATGAACCCAACAACCCTGTGATTAGCAACAAAAGAGAAGAACAAAAAAAAGCATGCTCGTCCAAGGTTTTTGCTGCGATGTATCGTTATCTATTATCTCCCAATTCTCAGCCATCCGTTCTCATCATGACCACGCGGGTAGACAGGCTTCAGAGGCTTAAAATTTTCACTGGATTCTGGTCTTATGGGTTTTGTTTACATAGTCAACTGTCTCAATGCATTTCATCTTCATTCAATCCGCTCCAAGCCTCCAGCCCATCCATCAAGAGATCAGCAAGTGAAGTAGGCTGTTGTACTTTTGTCCTAGCGCCATCCCATGAACAAGAGACAGAAAAGAAAAAGAAAAAAAAAAAGAAAGGAAAAAGAAAGGAAACACGCATAGTACCACCAAAATGTCTGTCAAATTCAAACCAACCCAACAATCCCACCTAGCAGCTGCAAGCAAGAAAAAAAACAAACAAACTCCGACATCTCTTCCAAAGGTTCAACCCCAACCAGCCCTGCGCATCACCGCATATACATCCACATCCACCCACCCTAGCCCACTCCATCCTCCATCCTGCAGAGCTCCAGCTTGGTCCACGTACTAGTCAGGATGATCTCCAGGAAAGCCTCTACATGCCATCCGCGACCAATAACAGCTCCCTGATCTGCTCGAGGCTCCTGCGGCAGGACGGATTGGATCATTGGACTCTCCCTCCAGCTGGGCCACCGTGCAGCCTTCAGGGTTCAGGTTGCCGGCGGAACGGAACGCGGCTGGTTACGACAGGTGAGGCACAAGCTGCGACAGGCATGAATGTCTTCCATCCATCCTCTTTTTATTTTATTTTTATTTTTTTTATTTTTCTCCGCGTCTTCTGTAAGGTCGGGGATAATGGAAGCGTACGTAAAGTTCTTGGCTAGACGCGACTGGAAGGAAAGGGTAAGTATATCATTATAGGGTAGGTTCCTCCGCAGTCAGCACTCAGCTGGGTGGGATGTTTGGTGTGTGATGAGTTACGCAGGGCAAGTTCCCGAGGAGGTTCGGTTATATACTTAGAGGCTAATGCACGTCAGGTTGAATTCAGCTGTTTGCACTCTACTCTGCCTATCTATGTGGGTATGTAGACAGTTAGGCAGCGTGTCTGCACTCTGCCCAGCTGCTGGATGAGTTGGCTGGAATCTAGGCTTGGAAATGGGACTGTATGCATTGACCTGTCTGTCGTCTTGTTGGTATCGAATCCGAGAGTACCTGGGAAGATACGGAGTAGTACTATATTAGGTAGGAGCCTCGTTCATTCATTCATTCATTCATTCATTCATTCATTCCCAGCTTCCCGGAGCAGGCGACCTAAATAGTAACTTAGACCCATGGTTCGTACGGAGAAAAAGCTCATCGGGGATTATCGTAGACCACAGCCGCTTATTTCTTTGTTCTGACCGTTGTAGAGGAATATTAGAGGGCTTGATATTAGGGTATTAAACTATGCAACACAAAGTGCAAGTCAGAATGGCTGTGCCCTGGTCCCCGAAACCCGGTACAGTATACAAAAAACGATCTTGCAACAGATGAAGATCATAATCAGCAAAGAAGCCACCGTCGTTATCTCATGACAGCAATGCCGCCCATACAACTTCAAGCTCCAACCTAAGTTAAGCCCATCAGCAGAGAAAATAAAGCGGTCTGAAAGCCAAGGAACTGAATACACCGGCATTAATGGATCTGCGCCGTTTCCATAGAAAGAAGGCCTATCGCCAGGCAATTGACCCGATTATCCAATGAAACGGTTGGGGGAAAAAAAGAAAAGAATGAAGAAAGGACGTATTAATCAGTTGATTGGGACCATATTTTTTGCTCCTTTTTTTTCAGGTTTTCGCGTTTCTTCGAATCCGAATGTTTGTCGCTGTCATGCTACTTCCTGCTTCCAAATTCCAAAGTGGGCCATACGCAGATAGGCAGGTAGCGCATCAAATCTCGTAGGCGTGCGCCAAGCTCATAGACAGATCAGAACCCGCAAGAATTACAGAGAGCAGAGACCGGTGTAAGATGAATGTCGCGCGATAGCTTGCAAGCCAGGCTTTTCGTCAATCTGAGGGAGACTGACCGAGTGCGTCGGCCGCGTATACGGCAGTCCGTTGATCAATGTGCTCTCAGAATTCGAGTCAACTGCCTCCGATCGGTTCCTGTAGGCTGGCCTAGAATACCCATAGGTATTAATCGGTCGGTAGTCCGTAAGCGACACCATTCGCCTGTTGTCGCGTGAGAAGGTCCTATATGGACTATCCGCATTTCCACGGAACTCGTCGCCTGCTTCGCTGGGGCACGCCGTGGACTCCAAATCTGAAAAGGCTCCAGATGATGGTAGCGACGATGAAGATGCACTGCTTGACGATACTGGTAAGAAACCAAACGTCATGTCCTGTCCACTAGAGGGGATCAGCTTTGTTCGATCCATTGTGGCGGTGTTGAAAGATATATTCGAGGCTGGCAGCATGGATGTTCTAAGTTCACATCTCGATACCCAACGATTGCATGGTTTATAGTCGTGGGCAGATGATGGTGGCCTATCCGTGGTTGTGGCAGGACCACTGTTGTTGCCCGAGAATGGGCTTCGGCCGGTAGGCTTGGGAAGTGTCCGCTCTGCCCCCTGGACTGGAGAGGTCAGCGGGCCTTGGGTAGGGGCCATGCTAAGAGCTTCGTTTGATTGCAGCCCTTGTCCAGAAATCACGTAAGAGTAAGCTGGATGGGCCAGGGGGCTGACCGCATCACCCTCCGAGAACATCATTTCGGCAGCGGCCTGACTGCTTTGTAGAGCTGCACCCCATCCTTTCGAATTCCATCCCACCCCGCAATAATCCGGCATGAATACTTGAGACGAGTTTGGTAGCATATAGGCGGAGGATGACTGGACATGGTACGGGGTTGAATTGTCGTCCTCGTAGTTGTTTGTAGACTCAATACCAAACGCCTGTCGACCGCAGGGATTGTGCGTATCTGGGGCTACCTCATAGTCTAGAGCTCGTGAGAATGGGCGAATCCGATGATTGGGAAGGTTTGTAGGTAGGCCTCCCAATTCAGATGAAGTCACGGAAGGCGCGTATGTTCCCGGCCTCTGAGACGCCATGTCATTCGTGGGATAGGGCCATCCAGATCCTGTAGAAACTTGAACCTTCGTCTGTAACATAGAAGAGTTGACCTTCTCGTTAAATTAGTCCCCATGTTCTGATGGAAGATTCAAAAGTCACGGGTGACGTGGCCTACTTGCCCTCAAGAACTGGCAGGTGTTTCTAGTGTTCCGACAGTTAGAACAACCTTGGCCATCACCAGCATCACCACTACACTTGATCTTCCGTTTTCGACACCTTACACACTGTTGCTATTACATGGCAGTTCCTCATATACCTTTGGAGGGGGTTAGCAACTTACTGCAACTGGAATCCGTCGTCTTGTCGGGCCTCGACCCTTCGTCTCAACCTCAGCCCCCGTATTGACGCAGCTTAAGCTTCTGTCCACGATATCTGACTGGTTGTCGCTTTGGATAGTATGCGGTATCGACAGAGCATCTCGCTTGGAATTCGAATCAAAGCCGACATCGTCATCGACAGGATAGAAAGGTTGGGCCATGACTTCGTCAATCAGTGAGGAGGAAAACATGTTGCTTCTCATTTTCTTCAACTCACATACGTAGAAAACCAGGACAGGATCACGGGAGTAAAAGTACTTCCTACACGTTACCAGGGGGCAATAAAAGGACTATATAAACTCGGTAATCAAGACCAGGGGTATCCGCTTGTGTCCAACATGCGCCATCTATCTGAAGCATTGGGAAAGGAGCCGGGGGTTGAAGGGTGTGAGGGATGTATGCCCAGATTTAAGCCCATGTCCTAGTCGGTATTGTCGTTTTGATTGCTTACCCTTTTTTTTTTCTTTTCCTTTTTCCTTTTTCCTTTTTTTTTTTTGCTGCAGCTCATGGCTCATGGCGCCGTGCTGGGGTGTCGCGTTTTGGCCGGCGGTTGGGACCATTCGAAACCTGCTGTTGGAGGGCTAAACAGGAAGAAAGAACATCACAGTGCTAGGCATTTCTGTAGCACAAAGTAACGTTGCATGTTGCACCATGGCCCCTTGGTACTGTCATACAGAAACTTGATGCGTTACCATCAGGTCTGCCATCCCTCTAAGCACAAATTAGAGCTCCCGACAATGGTCCCAGCCAATCGCCAGCCAAAATCGTCCATAAGCTTCTCTCTCCCCTTTTGCTCTATTCCTACTTAGCGCGATGAATGTTCGCTGGCGTCAATGGGGAGCTAAGTAAGCCTGGTATCGCCAACCTTCTGTTTGTATGGTTGTGGCAGAGCGGGCAGCCGCCGATTACGTTTGCAGGTGTTTTTGTAGTGCGCTATGCCTGTTTCTGATTCCAAGACAAAGGTCCTAGAAACCAGAGTGAATGTTTGCACGTTACCAAAAGAGGGCTGTGTCTTGCAGTTGGCTCGGTTGTATATGTCCTTCATCGTCAAACAGCTTCTGGACGGGGCAGTCAGACTCAGCCAGTACTTTTGACAGAGCGTCAGTGATCTCGAATAAAATCCATAACAGCACGGTTGTCGGTGCTATGCACTCTCAAGGTGCACAAGCCTCTGCAAACAAGCTGTTTCGTGTCTCAGATGGCACTAGCAGTGACACATGAAGTTGAATGCTGAGGCAAGACAACTCCAGAGATTCCAAATCCCGGGTATGAAAGGGGCCCGATCGCCAAGGTTTCCTCAACATGACTGGGCCAAATCGCGCATAACGCCGCCTTGAATCATCCTTATCATCTGGGTAGTGCTGGAATAGAAACATCGGCAGCCTCGAGCACAGCCAAGCAAAACAGCAGCCGGGATGGTGAAAGCAGAAGGTGACCCCTAGAGCGAGGGGGAAAAGGGAGCCAATCATAAAGGAATGAAGGAAGAAGCTTTTCCCTGAATCTCACAGCACCTTGCGGACTCTAGAGCGCTGTCAGTTCAGTGACAGTCAAATTTATCAGGGACGTGGGGCAGAGAGCAAGTGCTAATCTAGTAGCATGCATGGAGTTCAGGGGTACCCTGTTCAGATCATGCAGAGGACAAACAATGTACAGTAGTACCTCATTACTAGAAGCGCAAGGCAACGATATCGACTCTGGTGATCTGCATGTGTCTTCTGGTGGTTTCGAACCAGCTAGATTGCTACAGTTCTGGTGGGAGTGTTCAAGAGTCGACAAATCCAGCGTGTGCCTCAGGTAGTCGAAATCGGGACACATAAGAAATGGTTGGGGGTTGCTTTACTTCGAGCTCAGAGGCGGCAGATGTCCAGGATGCTGAGAAGTAGGTAAAGGTGACGTGTGCCCGAAATTCTTCCCTGCCTTACATCTGTGTCTCCATGTATTGGCCAACGACGTCCATGATTCACAATAGGGCCAGCCACAAGCTAGAAGGGACTATTAAAATCACTGGTGGCGCGTCGAATCGCCATCAAGCCGACTGCCCCTTATCTAGTTTGATCAAAGCGAAAGCGAAAGCGAATGTTAGAAACTCTACCACGTGTATTCCCCAGATTCTGACGGAGTTGACAACAGCCCGACTAACCAGAAGAATAAAACTCCACGAAACGGTTCGGATAGTTGTTGTAACTTTGCAATCAGCTGCAGGAGCCCGACCGTTATTGAACGGCTGTCGTGGAACTGTAGCAGTTAAAAGGCGATGAAAGGAGACAGGCAGTATCTGCTTCCAAGAGGTTGCCTTGGTGTGCATAGATATATAGCTCTGCGCTAACAGACTTAGATAGGGAAATTCTCCGCAGGCGTGAATGACATTATTGTCGACATTGACGGCGGTGGTGAAGGATCCCGTCTTCACCACCAATGTCAATATCAAAGTGGCAAGGCGAGCAACTTCACCGTTTGTACAGTGAAGCAAGCAATCGCTATAGGAGTTACACGAACTCTCTCGCTAATTGCTAGCGTGTCAATGTATCAATATAAATAGGCCTTGGATGTCGATACTGAATCTGAATATCATGCATATCATCATTAAGAGTTGAATCGTACTTGTTGATAATTATTGGGTTACAGTTGGACTGTCACTGCATGAAATGTAGCAGTCACCCAAGTCATTTCTCTTTCAAAGCAGGTTGTATCAAGAACAATTATCTCGATGTTGACTATTTGGGTGTGCTGCAAGTTTAATCACAACGGCAAAAGAGGCCTATAATCTCCTTAAGCCATCTGACATGCGTTCGCCTCATCTCTGTTCGGATCACCGGGCAAATTTTTAAATTCAGGGCCGAAGCTAGACCTGGAGAGTAGTTCCTTTTGGTCTGGACTGTCTGCTGTTCATATTACACAACAGTGGCAGGCGCCGAGTCTGCCATCGGGGAACCGAGAGCACGTCAATCAAGTCAAGAACTGGGTTTAAATCGAAGTAATGTTCGCAAAGCCCTGTCGTACCGACAGCATTAGAACGTGACGATTATTTGGGGGCTGCAGAACGGTGACAGTGGCAAGTTGGGTCAGGTACTTCTGGAGTGTTGACTGTTGGAAGATCGGCGGGTGACTGGAGAAAGTCCGAAGGCGGGAATGACGGCAGCTCCACATTGGGTCCTTTTTCTCGCTCCGACCTTCAAAGAATCTAATTGTGAAGCTCCTGCCAACCTACAGCCAGACCGGACCTTTGACACACCTTCTTGCATATCGACTGTCTCGTCACATCTGTGTGTTGGACGCAACGTCGATCTCCCCTGGAGCTGCTGGCAGATGCGATGAGCGTCCTACTAGAAACGTCCTTGGGTGACATAGTCATCGACCTCTTAGTTGATGAGTCGCCTAAAGCATGTGAGAAGTAAGTACCCCTGTACTGTGCGCAGGTTGTGTTCCTGGGTGTAGTTGTTGCCCACGTATCATTGTCGAGTGGCTGAACGAGAAACTAAAGCTGTCTATATTCTATGGCACTAGCTTCGTGAAGCTCTGCAAAGTCAAGTACTACAATTTTTCGCCCTTCTATAGCGTCCAAAAAAACTTCTCCTTCCAGACCGGCGACCCCGTTGGGCCCGATTCCTCAGACAGCGACGGCGGATCATCGATATGGGGGCTACTAGAGGGACCATCGAAACAAGCCGTTCCCCTCGACCTCCCACCGAAGTTGAAACATGACGAAAGGGGCACCGTGAGCATGGCAGCAGTTCCTTCTCCACACGACCCCGACCTTCGCCTTGTCACAAGTCAGTTCATCGTCACACTCGGGGACAATCTTGATTATCTGGACGGCAAGGCAGTGATCTTCGGTAAAGTGGTGGAGGGCTTCGATGCACTTGAGAAAGTCAACGAAGCTTTTACAGACGACCGCGGGCGGCCGCTCAAAGACATCCGCATTCGTCATACGGTCATACTAGATGACCCTTTTGACGACCCGCCAGGGTTAGTGGAACCACCAGAGAGTCCCTTGCCTACGAAGGCGCAATTGGCGACAGTCAGGATTGCCGATGATGAAGACCTCGGTGATGATATCGATGAAGCGTCTATGGAGAAACTCCGACGGGAGCGCGAGGCGAGGGCGCAGGCTTTGACCTTGGAAATGGTTGGAGATCTCCCATTTGCTGAGGTCAAGCCTCCAGAGAATGTCCTATTTGTCTGCAAGTTGAATCCTGTGACTCAAGGTACGATACTTTTCTGTTTTTATTTTTCTGGTGATTGTACTGACAGGCGGTGATAGATGAGGATCTTGAACTTATCTTTAGTCGTTTTGGAAAGATCCTATCTTGCGAAGTTATCAGAGATAAGCGGACAGGGGACAGTCTACAGTACGCGTTTATAGAGTTTGAAAATCAAAAAGACTGTGAACAGGCCTATTTCAAGATGCAGGGAGTCTTGATAGACGATCACCGTATCCATGTGGACTTCTCTCAGAGTGTGAGTTTATATTCCCACTACCCTCTCAAGTCTTTCCCCCAGTTTCATTGCTAACGAGTCAAATAGGTATCCAAACTATCCGAGAGCTGGCGGAATGCCACCGTAACAAAGCGCAGTGCGCAAAGAGGTGGTTTTGGCGGAGTGGCAGGTCTCGAGAAGAAGCGCCAGTACAGGGCAACCGAAAATGCTCGTGAACGCACTGATTACAACATGGTATTCGACAAGAAAGACAACAGGCGGTCTGCGCCTCGCGAGCGATCATATAGCCGACGCCCACAAAGAAACAGTCCCGGAGATAGAAGGGATAGTGGAAGTCCTCGACGAGATTCTTACCGGAGCCATCGTCGTGATAGGTCCTATAGTCGAAGTCCCCCGCGAAGAGACACTCGCCGTGACAGGGACAGGAGCGATTACTATGAAAGCGATCGGCGACGTGGCGACCTTGACGATGACAGATATAGAGACAGCCGACGTCGGTAGCAGGGCTTTTAGATTTAAGGGTCGGGACAGCCAGCATGTAATAATGAATCGTAGGATGATATGACAGGAAACAAGCTCTGTAAATATATAAATATATTATACCTAGTTGCGATTAAAAAATCAATAACCGCCTGATCCCCAACTTCTAGATCCTAGGTCCTTCCCTATCTTCAGTAAGCAACCCTCGTCCATTAAACTGAGCACTCATCTGTTGGCTGTGATCCTATTTGTAGTTTAAGTGGCGTTGTGGGATCTGTCGGTGAAACCAGCTGAGCTGGGACTGGGAGCTCTCCTGGTGTCCGCCCCGCCTCTAGTGAAAGCCCCGCACAGATTGGTTGTCCTAGCAAAACAAGTAAGAAAATGAGACATGACCAAACTTCAAAGCCTGGATAATGGGACTGTGTCCCGACTAAAAATAGGTCAAATGGCGAGATTGAGGTGGGAGCTCTGGCGGTCAATAATAATAAATACGTGGTTACCGGGACACCCCTCTTGACTGATACTCATACCAATCGAGAACTCACCCCGCGCTCCTTTGTTAAGAACCCAATCCCCCCCTCTCCTTTTTACCCTTTCCGTGCTCCTTCGCCTCATTACCCCTAATTTCACCCGCTCGTTCTTCTAATTGTTTCAATTCCCGTTACCCATCATGGCTGCCGCTATTAAGAACCTTGTGGACAAGTTTCAGGGCCACTCCGAGCCTGCCCTTCGTGAACCTTCGGCCGAGGAGGTCAAAGAGCTAAAGCAGAAGTATGAGACATCGAAACAATCACAAGTCTTTGCCTTCTACGATCAACTGAGCCAAACGGAGCAAATTCAGCTTTTTCATCAACTGTCCAATTTTGACCCGACCCGCATCAATGAGCTCGTCGACAAGGCTCTAAACCCTCTCAAGGCCGAGGCTGGCCCCGTCTCCCTCGAGCCCCTTCCCGAAATCGCTACTGCCTCGATCCTAGACTCTGACCCGAAAGACATCCAGGGTTACTATGAGAAAGGTCTCAAGCTTGTGGCGGAGAATCAAGTTGCCGTGGTGTTGCTCGCAGGTGGACAAGGAACCCGGCTGGGAAGCTCACAGCCGAAGGGCTGCTTCGACATTGGACTCCCCAGTCATAAGTCCCTTTTCCATATACAAGCGGAGCGTATCGGTAAACTTCAGCTCCTTGCGAAAGGGGCGTCAGGCAAGGATGCCGTAATCCCTTGGTATGTGATGACAAGTGGGCCGACACGCAAACCTACGGAGGATTACTTCCAAGAGCACAACTACTTTGGGTTGGACAAGAGCAATGTTTTCATTTTTGAGCAGGGTGTATTGCCGTGCATCTCAAATGAGGGTAAGATTCTGCTGGAAAGCAAGTCCAAGGTAGGCGAAATTCCCCTACAACCTAATCATAGTGAGCCAGTGTCTCACCCTCGGCATTCCTAGGTGGCCGTTGCTCCCGATGGCAATGGCGGAATCTACCTAGCTTTGCTTACTTCTGGAGTGCGGGAGGATATGCGGAAGCGTGGGATCAAGCACATTCACGCCTACTGTGTCGACAACTGCCTGGTTAAGATTGCGGATCCTGTTTTCATCGGGTTTGCTGCCTCCAAGCAGGTTGACGTTGCCACAAAGGTGGTACGGAAACGCAACGCTACCGAGTCGGTGGGCCTGATTCTTCAGAAAAACGGCAAGCCAGATGTGGTCGAATACTCCGAGATTGACAAGGAAACAGCTGAGGCCAAAGATCCTAAGAATCCCAGCCTGTTGAAATTCCGCGCCGCCAACATTGTGAACCATTACTATTCCTTTGACTTCTTCAGCTCCATCGAGACTTGGGTCCACAAGATGCCTCACCACGTCGCCCGGAAGAAGATCCCTAGTGTTAACATTGAGAACGGCGAGGTCGTTAAGCCGGAGAAGCCGAACGGTATCAAGCTAGAGCAGTTTATCTTCGATATTTTCCCTATGCTTTCACTTGAGAAGTTTGCTAGCATTGAAGTGCGCCGCGAAGACGAATTCTCACCTCTCAAGAACGCTCCAGGCACCGGAGAGGATGATCCAGACACCAGCAGGCGAGACATCATGAACCAGGGCCAGCGATGGATTGAGAGTGCTGGTGGTGTTGTTGTTACCGAGGGAGACGCCGCTGGCGTTGAGGTCTCTCCCTTGATCAGCTACGTAAGTTTTCACAATGCCTTACTTGCTTGCGACCCTCAACTGACACTTATCTATAGGGTGGAGAAGGACTTGAGTTTCTCAAAGGCCGCGAAATCAAAGCGCCTGCCATTATTGAAAAGGAGGAGTAAATAGCATAAATTCTCTCCCCTACTGGAACATGAAACAAAATTTGCGCGACACATATATTGAGTAAGCGTGTCGATGATGTTCTGTGAATGTGTCTCATCCTTGAATATATACATACCTTCAGGTGTTGCCATTACCTAGAATCCAAGATCATAGATGTATGCAAGTGTCTGCCTCAGGCTACGCTCTGTGCGGGAATCTGGGGTGAAAGCACCTTAACGCAATGCGGGAAAGCCCGGGAGCTAAAGTTTTTCCTCTGTCCGTTTTTCTTTTCCCCTGCCTCTTGGCTGCTGGTCACTTGTAACAATTAAGAATTTCAGAATATTAATATCTGCCATTCTCGTCGGTTACCAGGATTTTTCTTGGGGACAGTTTCCTTCTCTGTTTTGGAGGGTTTGGCGTGTTGTGGTTTCCGTAGAATGTGAGTCGTCCCATCCTTTTTTGTGTTTCTTTGAAGCTCTTGTCTTTGTCAGCCCTCTATTTTTTTTCAAGTCTTGAGAGTGGGCTGTTGGAGTGCTCCTCCTCCAAGGTTCTCAGGCTGACAATCAAACCAGCGGTATCGAAAAGGAGATTTTGAAGTTTGTTGGTCTTATGAAGGGTGAGTGAGCTGCCGGGGTACTCCCGTGACTTCATCCTATTCATTGTGGTCTCTCTGTCTGCGATCTTTCGCGCTCCGGATCTACACGGTTCAAGCTTCACACATCCCATCCTTGATATTGAGCTTCACTTTTTTACTCCCTTCCAAGGAGCAGCCACCATCACCTGCCAAACTTACCATACTCATGCCATGAAAAATAAACGCTTGCCGCCCTTTTCTCCATGCTTTTCATTTGCGCTTCTTTGGCACCTCTTATGCCATGTCGATCCGCATACAAGCCCCCGCTTCCTAGCGCATGAGTTGGCTCAGCATTGCTGACTTAAAAATTTGTCCTACCGTCTTCTAGCTCTCTATACAGACAAAATGTTGCTCTCTCGACGTGCTTGCTACAAGTGTGGCAACATTGGCCACTACGCCGGTTAGTTGCGGGGAAGGAATACTGGGGTTGAGAAGTGGAATGTGCTAACAGGCAGGTTAAGAGGTCTGCTCTTCTTCTGAGCGTCTCTGCTACAACTGTAAGTGATATCCTATCTCCTTCTACCTGATTTTGGGTTCATTACGTTGACTCGTTTGGGTATGATAGGTAAGCAGCCTGGTAGGTCTCAGATGCGGTGTGCGACATTGCACGGACCAAGTCTCTGATCAATTGATAGGACACGAATCTAGCAGCTGCCCGCGCCCTCGTACTACCGAAAGTAAGGATTTCTAGGTTTCATCAAGTGAAGGCACAGAGATACTGATATTTATAACTTCTAGCCAAACAATGTTACAACTGCCAGGGGTTGGGCCACGTTCAGGCGGATTGTCCCACGTTGCGCCTCAACGGCGCGAACGGTCGTTGCTACAACTGCAGCCAGCCCGGCCACCTTGCTGTGTGTTTAACGTTCCGTTCCTGCATCCTGGAAAAAGACTAACTGTGATCTTACGTTAGCGTAACTGCCCGGCTCCTGCTTCCGGTGCTTCCGGTGCCCCCGTTGCTCCCGTTGCTCCCCGTGGCACGGGTGCCCCTCGTGGAGGATTTAATGGCGGTTTCCGTGGAGGATATGGCGGCTATTCTCGTGCTGCCACCTGCTACAAGTGCGGTGGCCCTAATCATTTCGCTCGCGATTGCCAGGCCCAAGCTATGAAGTGCTACGCCTGCGGAAAGCTGGTCAGTGTCGCTTGAATGTGTCTTTTCTAAACTTCAGAGGACTAACGTGTCCTTCAGGGTCACATCTCCCGCGATTGCACAGCTCCTAACGGTGGTCCCTTGAGCTCTGCCGGCAAGGTCTGCTACAAGTGCTCACAGGCTGGTCATATCTCTCGGGATTGTCCCAACAATGAGGCTACTGCAGACTCTATCCCTGCTGCCCCCGTTGCGACTACTGCTGTTGAGACCACCGCAGAAGCCACCCCTGTTGCGGCCGCGCCTACCACTGCCGTCGCATAGAAAAGGGAAAAGAGGGCTATTTCAAGCTATTCAAACCGCCGTTAGCCATTCATCTTTCATTTCTCCTCTTTGATTGTTTTCATTAGGGTTTACCAACCCCCCCGACCTGTGTTCGGATTCACTTCTCCTGTGTTTTTTCCTCTGCATATATTACGCCGTCATGTTTCATTTCTCGGCACGCCCTTTCCTTATTCCTCTTATGTATACGACGGACAAAAGTTTCACGATGACTTAGGTTCCCCTTGCTTGGATCCTATGCACGATTCAGGGTCTTATGATTGGCGTCTATTGTACTCCTCGGATATCTTTCTCATTTATACTATAGGTGTGGCAAGGAGGAAAAGCGAGGCGGAGGTTTAATTGAGCGCATGCGAATCGTTGGTAGCAAGCATGTTGGTATGCAGTGGAATAGGCTTCGAGACCTGTACGAACGGGATAGTTCAAGTTGTGATACGACCGTTAGTGAGCAAGGAAAGATACCTGGCGCGATGGTTACCTGCTCATTGTGCGTACGATATCCTTGTAATCGTCGAAAGTGAAGCTAAAAAACGAAGAAAAGTAATTTTCAATTCCCAAGTCCACAATGTGTCTACTCTTGTTTTTGCCTAGTTTCAGACGTCCTCCCTAGAGCACTAGGCATCGCGGCTTTTATGGTGCTCAACTAGGAGATATCCCATAGAAAAGTCTATACTCATACAGGTTAATAGGTATCCGGTCTATGGTTATATGGTGAACCTAGGAAATCCGCAGGATCTTCCGAGTCTCTATGTTCTTGCGGGCTCATCATCCTAACCAAGCCCTGACTTGAGTAGGGACCCAGTGACGCTGGCCACTGGCCACTCTCTTCTCTCTTCTCTCTTCTCTCTTCTCTCTTCTCTCTTCTCTCTTCTCTCTTCTCTCTTCTCTCTTCTCTCTTCTCTCTTCTCTCTTCTCTCTTCTCTCTTCTCTCTTCTCTCTTCTCTCTTCTCTCTTC
>JAPDEH010000068.1:0-148378 GCA_027569075.1 Aspergillus asperescens | reverse complement strand
ACGGGCAACAGGACGGGCAACAGGACGGGCAACAGGACGGGCAACAGGACGGGCAACAGGACGGGCAACAGGACGGGCAACAGGACGGGCAACAGGACGGGCAACAGGACGGGCAACAGGACGGGCAACAGGACGGGCAGGGAAGCACGCAGGCCCCAATACAATCTGAACAGCAACCCGACATTCATGTAGATGAGCCAAATGCTGCGGTCGCAGATTCGCATCAATCTACGGCTCCCCCTGCAGTCATCGAACGCACCGGACGCTGCCTCACCGTGCTGGAGAATTTTGACGACAAAACCGCGCAGAGTCGAGATTTCAGTATCTACTTTAACGCAAAGAAGCCACCTAGGCTTACAAGTATGTGCAGTTTTCCCCTTTGATCCGTCCTTCTACGGCGATACTAATTTGTAAAATAGAAATCTCGTCTTCACTGTGCGTAATCACGTCTCTTCCATCCCGTTACCGAGATCCGGATACATCCCTTCCTTTCGCAAACTCTTATGCGTATCACGAAATCCGCCATACCGCCGCTCAAAAGTATTCCTGGAGCCCTATGCTCGGGTGCTATGTTGCACCTGCCGGGGCCGCAGCACGCGGTGTGCCTGAAAGGTTTCTAGATCCCAATGCAAAAGAGAGCAGCCCAAAGCCCAGTGGCACTGGTGACGAGCCCAACGCCGCAGGTAAGGAAGGGGATGCTGCAAAGACAGTCGACGCTAGTAAACCGACCACGACCACGACCACGCCTGCACCCACAGCCACGCCTGCCGCTGCACACGCACCTGTCACAGCTGGTGCAAGCGATGCCATGGATATCGACAAGTGATTACCATGCGCCTCTTTTTCCGGCCCTTTATGATGTACAATACCGCTATGATACCCTTAGGATTAATTTTGAATCTAACTTTCCTGGATAAGAAAGCCTACTTTGTGGAGAGGCCTTGCTACGTAGGATAAGGGCCAACATTACCTAACAGTCATCCACATCTGCATTTACCAAGGTAAAGCGGTAAGTGATTAACTAACCGACAGACACCTGGTAATATTGACTCATTATTATTGGCTGTCTTCTGAAACGGAGATGGGGAGGAAATTCATGGCCCAGAAACGACTAATTTATAGTACGTAGATCAACGATCTACGTTCGTCACGCGTAGTCCCGTAGACTATAGACCGTGCTTTATTAAAGCTACCTTGCCGCTGCCAATGGCAATGACCCTTTTTGTGCCAAATTAGAGGACAACTGCGTGAGGAAAGGTTAATGCCAATCAAGGAGCAAAACGAACCAGAACTGGTGAGGGATATGGCATCACCTCCCGGGTCAATAATGAGATCAGGGGACCAGGGCTGACGCTCTTTCTTGCCTCATTCGCATCAGTAGTTATGCTATATTGTCTGTTTTCTTGCGTCATCGGGTAAAAAGTCTGCTGCTGGACTCGGTCCCTCCTTCAGGCTTCAGGCAGCAAGATGGCTGGCTGTCACAAGGTTATTGTCGGGCATGACTGACAGAGTTACGGAAGTGGATGGGGAGGGCCTGAGCAGAGCCATGGAGCACTCCAGAGTTGATTCTGGGTTACATCGTTCAATGAATAATCACTCAAGTAATGCAGGTTCCCACCTGTCCTTGCATGCGCGAAGTTTTGCCGTGGCTAACCATCGACCTCAGTTTCTACTGTTCACCAAGGTAGTCAACGCCGAGGTTGCGGAATTGGAGGGAATTGAAGCAGCTGATGAGCAGATCGGGCTCCTAGGCAAATGGCAGATGCTCGTTTACTATGTACTTACGTACTAGCATTGAATAAGTTATGAATGCCTGGTCGGTTGTGGAGCAACTGGGGAATGGAATGTTTCTGGCTTCATCATCGACATGCTGCCCCACTGTCAGTGTCGAGTCTTCACTCTTGTCGCACTTGATTATGTGTTGGTTTCTTTCTTTAGAACCTCGAGTCTCCGTCACTAGTCTGTTTCCAAGTTGTGATTCGAGACCAGGCACCGGTTAAGGGCATTTCCTCGCTCATTATTTCCTCCCAAGGTACACGTATTCCGGTATTTATGGACAGTGTGCGGAAGAAACGGTGTCTATCCCACCATCTGGCACCATCCAGGGATGATCTTCCGTAGCGTTTCCAATAGACAGCTACAGACAAGATCCGAGCTCTTCTGCAAAGCACTGACCTCAGTGAGCTGCAGTCCTGCGGGCGGACCTGCACCCACCAGGTGTTTTTACTTTGCAGGCCACCTCGACAATTGTCTAGGGGTGTGGAGTCCCGGAGCAGATAGACTCAGTGGCAGCTCTCAGATGTCATTATTCACTCAAGAGATGGGAAAGCCAGGGCCGGAAGAAAAGGACAGGAGTAACGATCAGACAAACGGCAGCGAGACCAGGGAACGGGAGGAATGGAATCATGGATTTGCCTTCCATCCAGGAATCTCGATCTATAATTAGGGAATTAGCGACTACGTCAAGGTAGCAGTCCTTGACGATTCCAGACATCGCCAATGTTCATGCCTGAGGACCCCAGGTGGACCCCAGGTGTCGCTTTCTGACGTGCTCGGGATCGTCATCCAACCATCCAAGCAGGTGCTTTCAGCAGCATCCTACTATGTTCTAGAACTTCACTCAACACCCAATTTGCCCTCTCAGCGTTGTCCTTCGCCTATTTAATTCCGCTCGTTCCTCCTCGCTTCCACCCGCGACGACAAGGCAATCTCCACTGTTGTCTCGACTCTTGACTCTTGATTCTCGGTCTCTCCGGTCTCTTATTCTTATATATATCCTCGTGGATCAGTAGCGTCGCTTTTCATCTGCAATCCAACGTCCTCTTTCTCTCATCCCTGTCGGTTGCTCAAGTAATAATACACCTGAGCGATTTTTGCCATCATCTGCTGCCGTGCAATAATACCACTGGTCAATAATCCCGCATAGTCAGGGGCTTTTGACGTCAGCTCAACTGTCCCCAACCCTTGCACAAACTCGAAGCAAGAAGCAAGAGCCAAAGGAGAGACAAAACAAATCCCAAATAACATCCGATTTGCCTTTGAACTTCCAAGGTATGTCCAGATCGAATTCTTCAGAGCACCCCGCCGTCTGCACCCTATCTCTGTATCTTTGTATCTCTCCCCTTATCTCGCCCCTCCACAGACCAATGACAACTGGCCGAGGCGCTGCTGCTTGTGACAAAGCTGACCACTGGGGTTTCACAGTCAAAAGCTTATCACTGTGTTTATCGCTGTGGATGCTCAGACTGGCACGCCTTGCTGTACATATTTGCCTGATCACAGGCTCTCTTCGAAATTATTGCCTGGATCTGTCCTCCCTCAGCATTCCTCCTGCCATCGTCCACTTCTTTGTCCAACAAGCACACAATACTGCGATCGCCTTCCGTAATACAGTGAGACAGTTGTTTGAGAGGCCGATCAGACCCGGGCCCTTGGAAATCCCTCATACTCGGCCCCCCTCAGGGGAACACCCGTGCTCCACATCGCCCATCACTGGCCCATTTCGAATTTTTAGGTAAATCAGCTGGGCCAAGAATTCTTGAGACTCAGTATACAAAGACCCTCACCGCCACCATGACTCAAACCAACGGCCTCTCTCATCACCGCCGCACTCCCTCCGGTTCCAACTCATCCAAATTAAGGACTGCAAGACCATCAATCCACCGGAGAGGCACATCCTTTGCAAACATCTCTATCTCCAAGTTGGGCTCTGGTCAAGTTCGGACCGCTGCAGTAGACGACGACGACGACCGGATGCCCGAGATGGCGGCCAGCTTTCTCAACTATTGGTACGTCTGAAACTTATATATCTCCTATCCATGATCCATCCTACACCGCCGTCTTCTTCCCGCTCCTATTCTTGGAGGGCGGGCCCTAATCTCCTTATCATTCCCCCGACCCTTGCATACTGGATTCCTGCTTATCGGGTATATTTATGCTAATAAATCTGCAGTGCCATGTGCGAGAAGCAGATAACCGTGCCTGATAATCGCCTTCTTTATTGCAGTGAACGGTATGACTCCTTAATTCTTATCGCTCCCTGATAGCCTTCATACCCTTTAAATTCGACCATCCTCACCATCCTTCTCTATCATTCTTATTTTATCTATATTCTCTAACATATTCCAAAGCTGCCGTCGCAAAGACACCCATAAGCCTCTTTCCGCCTCTCTCTCCTCCTACAACTCTACATCCGCCCCAAGTACACCTCCATTTTCTCCACCGATGTCTCCAACAATTATCGTGGCGCCATTGACGCCTACGAAAGCTCCCATCACAGCTTCTCAGCCCATCCGGATACCCACCGACGCTCATGAGGCCAAGACGGATCTTGATCCCACCGAATGGAAGCCCGTGATACCTACGGAAGCTCGTTCCCCGAGCTTGATGACTTCGGATGCCTGGAAGTACCTTTCCCAATTCCACAGCGACGAGACTATGCTTCCCATTCGTCGTGCACGGGCCCATGATCAAAGCTCAACTAGTCTATCTACCCTTCCATCACTAAGCCATACTCCGTTGACTCCCTCATCCGTGAGCAGCAGTGGATCGGACTACATGAGCCACATGTATGAGTCTGCCAACCGCCCTCTACCTCCTCGTCATAAACCCTGCTTCTCTGGTAGCGGCAGTGTCTCCAAAGGCGTGGAGTTGGTTGTCCCTCATATCGCAGTGATGATCCCGGATTCGACCGTCGATGCCTCAAAGGAGGGGTCCATCTTCCCAGCTAGCAGTGGCCTCTGGAATGAGAAACTCGAGTCCATCCCGGCCATCACTATGTCTGAGGTAAACTGATATCGAGTGTTTGTTTCTGCGCTGCAGAGCCTGCAGGGGATGTTACGTGAGGTTTATTGTGGTTCACGATTGCTTATCATTATATTCGTCTACAACGACGGAGTACAAGTGGTATACCATAGAATTCGGCGAAGAAAAAGGACATGATATCATGGATGATTGATCTGAGTTACTGCGTCTTTTTTGATAGCGATTGTACCGCTGGACACTAGCAAGTACTTTTTAGATAGTTACTGACAAGAAATTAACCAGTCTCTTCAAGTGCATACACTTCAAACCCATTCTCAAATGTAAGGCACACTGACCGCGGCATCTGATAGATATCATAAACCCATCCTAAGTGGTGCTCATTCCAGAGGCAACACCAAGACCACTCCACTTCACCCACGGATATTCAATCAAGTGTCAAGAAATATCCATACCATCACCACAATTCAAACCCATGAAATTCAAATCGCGAGACTAGTAGAAGTCAATTTATACCTCGCCCTCCTTATATAACTCATCTCACTACGCAGTGCCCTCATCAAGAAGATCCAAGTCATCATCTGAGATACAGCACATGAAACAGCCGTATTCGGGACGGAACTAGATGTTGTTTATATATATATATAAGCCTCTAATATTTCATGGGAAGAGGGATGGAGGGAGGAAGGGTTCTAACTACCTCTTTAAGACCACAAGACAAAGCCTCTGGGTCTACAACACAGGCCCCCCCGCAGACTATATTTCCTAAGTCGATACCGTTTGGTTTTTCGAATGCCTGTGGGTGGTTGGGGTTGGCTGGTTGTGCGAGGACGGGGGCGAGGAGGGTGAGGAGGCCGAGAGATAGGGTTGAGAAGTGCATATTGGATTGGATTGGCTGGTGGCTCTTTACTTTATGGACGGATTTGGGATAGGATCGGTGGATGTTGAACTCTTTGGGTTGGATGGTTGGTGGAGGCGTTGTAAGTGTGAGTTGCAGATAGGTATGTGCGGCAGGGGAAAGAACCTTATCATTTTATATGTATGGAGGATAGTAGGAGTTTTGGGCTTTAGGCAAGGGGTTTATTTTGGTGACGCGACTGGGGAAGGGAGGGGGCTCTTTTGTTTTGTATACCGCGGAGTATAGGTGTTTTGGTGGAATGCTGGGTGGTCTTCGCATTTTGCTTTGGCTCCTGGAATTTTAATCTTATACTGGTATGTGTTTATATACCCTGACGGTCTGGCACTGTATGACTAGGACATGACTAGGGCACACCTCGTTGATTATATTTTGCTTCTAGTAGTCTCTTCCTAGACTTCCAGATTAGAGGTCCTTGAGTATTAGGTGGTGGAATAAGGAGGCATCCATGGATCTTGTTGATATGCGTCCTATTGGTAGAAAGGTAGAGCTGAAGGGATTTGATTATGCCCTTTGAAAAGAATGCTCATCCTGAAACAGCTGTGGTCGTCCGTATCCGGAGCCCTTAGTGCTGCTTCAGTTCGGTTTGTCACCCATGGTAGACCTAGCCCTGGAGAGAGCCGACGGTGAAGAATGATTGGCCGGGAACAATGCCGAAGGTGAAGAAGCGCGGAGCCAGCCAAGTTCCAACCAATAATCCAGCGTGTAGTTCCAACCAGTTCAAACGACAGATGCGACGTCCAGATTTCCTGAGGATAACTTGGTAGTAAGGTATATTGGGCGGTCTTCTTTATAACCACGGTGACCGTCCGAAAACGAGCCTAATTCCTTTCTAAGAGTGAGAGCGCGGTAGAGTTGGCCATTCCGACGATAACGAATCTGTGGCTAGTATGGAGGCTTCGTAAAGGGGCACAAGACGTGTAGAATCGGGGATTATTTCGCGTTAATGTGGGGACAGAATCCATTTTCAGGCCAGCAAACGCCGCCAACCGAAGCGTCTTCAAAATACCATCTCCAGCAATTCTAGATGGCCACTGAGGCACTGACCAGCGCTTTGCCGCAGATTCTGAACGGTTGCGCCCTTCGGATCATTGATAGCTCAAGTCGGCCTAAGCATCATCAGGCGAGTTGACCTTGAATCACATTGGTGTCTCAACTGCTTCGCATGATCAGGAGAACTCTGCCAGTAAATTGACATGCTGCTGAGCCGGAACCGGGGCTACTACTACGTCCAAAGACGAGGTTACGAGGACTGACAGGTCCCGGCCTCTAACTCCAACTCCAAACAAGTCCATGGCAGTATCCACTGGCTGCAGAAAACGGCAGACATCAGGTGGAGCCCAATAACGGCTCTAGGAACTTATTTCCTAGAGCCTCAGGCCTCCGATTGGTGCCAGAACAGCGAGACACCAGACCACAATTCCCTTTTGCCCTGATCACAGATCACCCGTCCCTGACGCATCTTCTTTCTTCTTCAGTTCGTCCGGCTCATGCTTTCGCTCACCCGCGGTCGGCGGGCATATCCCAGCAACTGACTCTTTCGTCGCTAACTCACCGCTCTGTACAAGACGAACCGCAGCAACAACCAGTGAACACTTTTCGGCAACACCTTCTGGCAGCAAAATACAGCATCGCCGAATCGTTAGTCACAGAGACGAAAAACCAGTGGGTGCTAGTACAGTTAGTGATCTCTGCTCCAGCTCATCATAACAAGAAAACTCGAGTTAGTATCATCAAAGTCTTGATGAGTTTTGGCCTTAGGATATCGCTGATGACGCATACGTAGTAAGCATGAATTCCGGGCTTCGAGCCAACAGAAATTCGCACTTGTTGGGTAGTGGGTTATCGTTGACCGTGAATCTGATTGGGAATTTTGGGAGGCTTCTGATAAACCTAACCGACAGATAGTACAACCTTCTGTCGGTTCCACTATGATCACCAACCCTCGAAAGCCTCAAAGCATCGATATACCTGAATTGTCTTTGCCGAAGGACAACCATATCTTGAACATTTCTCCAGAGAACGAGTTTGATATGGTTCACCAATCTTCACTCACCACGGAGCTCCGAGGTTTTGTTCTGATGACTGATGCGTATTCGGCCGTCTTCATGTCTTGACCTCGGTGATATGAGGAAAGAAATAGGTAGCCAGTATGGTAGAGCTCAAGCATGAGACACCGTGGAACCCGAGCTTAACCGCGTCGATGGTTCGTTGAGCCTGGAAATGCAGTTTATCCCCGGAGGCTCGTCTTAGCCCATCGTCTGGCAGCTCAATACGACGTACGAAGCAACGCATCATGATTGGGCGCCGAGACTCGCAAATTGACCTACCGATATGATACCAACGCGTCAGCAAGTACAACTTCGAGTGCTCATAGCAAGAACTCGGTGGAGATTTTGGATTACCTTTTGTTCGGGCCGGCGGGCACCGATTAAGAACAGACGGATACGGGATAAATCTGGTAAACGGTGCTATGACCTTTAGACAGGTCGACAGCGTGTTAACGTTGGTGACGCGTATCCTCTCACGGCCTGGCATTTTCGAAAGCACAATCCCTAGGCAGATCCCCTACCATCAAATGGTCTTGGCATTATCGTGAAATGCGAGACGCAGGTAAAGGGGGTCATAGCAATGCAGGATGATCGGATCCAGGCCAAAGCAGGCAAGCCGGATCAGTTTATGAAAGCATCAGACGAGGAGGAACGCGAGAATTTGTGGTTGGCTGGAGTAATTTTCCGAATGCGGTTATCTCATCGCCCAGGGCGGTTCGTACATCCGGCGGAAATGTGGTTATGGACAGCCGAAATGGTTTCACTGGGGGACTATTCGAAACACTTTCCAGTGGCAGAAGCCCGAAGTTCCAAAGGTCTAACCAAAGGAGCACAGAACCAGGTCCTGTGATTGGCTCACAGCGGCTGGAGGACGCTTCCGTCTGCTCACGTTTCCTTCCGTGCACCACGGTCTGCCCAGGGCAACCTAATTGAACCCAAGGACTCTCGTACCACCGGGGAGAACCAAAGCCCTCTCACTTGATGAGTCGATGACTGTCTTCACAACGAGAGGTGATTTGCTCCCTCCAAAAATGACTTGGTTCGTCGTGCATGTGCTCTGTGCTTTTACGGTTTGCCCATGAGCGCCCTCCCTTGGCCTTTGAGTGGAGCAGTCTCCTCTACTCCGGTTGACCCGAGTAATTTTGTTAGTATGGTCCACCAGGGCATTTGCCACTGATATCTACCGCTTGCCTGTCAGGTGTTTATGAAGCCCATTAAATACTCAAACAGGCAAGTATGGTCTGATTACTCACACGGGGAGATGGCAGAACTTTAGGCACTGTGGGTCGTACTAACAAAATCACCAGGGTAGACCAGAGTCATCGACGGCGCCGGGCTTGCCCTGAACATGATTGACCCGGGCAGTCAGCACTCAGTAGTCATCTTCAGCAATTGTTTGTGACGGGGAGCAGTCGACTCTATTCGTTGGGCCCTCCTAGGTACAAACAACCATAATTCTTTTAGCTGGGCACTAAAGTTGTTCGTGTCGGCCTAAAATAGGATCGGAAACATGTACTTTGGTCACTCTCCTTCCTAGAGCCATCCTTCCACGCGATCTCAAGGTCGCGATCAACTATCATCAGAAACATTCTGTCCCCACGCAGCAGGAACAGTCATCGTTTTGTATACCAGGATATCGTTGAATATCAAGTCCTAGAGTCCTCAGCATGGACCAGCGAGATTCGAACGTGCCACAGAACTCAAAGCAAAGGTAGGTGGGCTTCCTTGCTCTTGTCCATTTCGCCTTTCTCCCTCGCTGAGGCGTAGCGGGGAAGAGGAATCTTTGTTCCTGCTCGAGAAGTCAGATCTCTTTATCTCGGATGGTTTGGCTGACGACAGTTGTCCTGCCAGTTCCCAGGCGAACGGAACCGGCCGTAACCATCAGCAGGCGGGCGGGCGTGAAGCCACCGAAACAGAGTCCGAAACTGCGGAGTATTACCAGACATTTCTCACACGCCTTCTTACCGTCGTTTCGCACGGACAGCCGGAGACCGTGGACAGGCTGATTGAAATCATACGTTCAGGCGCCTCGCAACAAGAAATTTTCGAAGCGTTGTCAGAACTTAGAGCAGAAAACGGCTCCTCAGGGTCACAGAACAGGACACAGCCATCATGATCGTTCTCCGATGATTAGGATTTCGCGCCAGGCGGAGATAAGCGATTGGCAGTCGCCTAGTCATATATGGATGCGAAGCGTTACACTGCAAGAGTGAGTATGTAACCACATACTCACTTCATATTTCAGTCCCAGGTTCTAGATGTGCTGAGGCCTTAGATGTCTTCAAATATTCTAGGATATTGGAGGGAATAAATATGGAATACGGTATTTATCTGCGACTTCATGTTCCCGACGTCCTTTTCACTATATTTGTAGCCTTCTCTTTCCTCCCATTGATGTGTAGGGCCAAGTTACCCCCTGCCAACTGCTTGACGGATTTGCAATTTAACCCTAAGATATATTAATCTATAAATAAACCTCTTGGCGGACTTCTATTTTATTTTATTCCCTCTCAAGTCTTGCGGTAACCGACTACATTCCCAAGCAATATGATTATGGGTGTGTGGAAATGAGGATTGGCTGGCGTTGCGCTCCCTAGGATGAATTGAAATGCGTCCGAGAGGAGGTCAAAGTCGCCTTCGGAATCCCATGGCGAGTTCAGGATAAGAGACCTGGACACGGCAGCAGCAATGCCGGAGGGGAAAGAGGGCCAAAAGGACGATGAGCTCGACGGTGGCCTGCTTTGAAAACTTCGTTCTTGCCCATGCTATCATTCTCTGCTTCACTAAGGTTCCAATCTTTCCTTTGCTGTCGCTGATAGCTGTTCCTACCGATAATACAACCCATATCACCCAACGCTCTCTTCGTAGAGGGCAAAACGTCTACAAAATATCCACCATCGGAATCGACGAAACTTCGCTACCAGGCAGGTCTATGGGACCGCTCAAAAATGATTGTTAAAGCAAAGTTGAATGGCTTAAGGTGGCCAAATGGAGGCTGAAATAAGTTTCATCAACAGGTCATCAAGACTGACAACAGATATCTTTTGGAAGAAAGGCCGAGAAAATAAAATAACAGAAACGTGGAGGTAGTCGCAGGTCTATAGTAGATCCCTAAAGAAAGGCGATTCTCTCTACTAAGTGGAGTGCTAAGTGAAATAGATCTAAGGTGTGCAACGGCCCATGAAGCGAGGGTACAAGGAGCAGTCGCGGACCGTGTATCGGGCACACAGCCAAGCGAGGAAACGCTCCAAACCGAGACCGTAACCACCATGAGGGGAGGTTCCATACCTGGATCACGATGATTGATGAGTATATGTATTTTCCCTCCGAGATATATAGAAGATAACTTACTTGCGCTGGTCAGTGTACCAGTAGTATGGCGAGGGATCCATGCCCTCGTGTTTGTAAGCGGCCATCAGCTCATCCCAGTCGTCCATCCTCATACTTCCACCAACGATCTCACCGACACCTGGCATCAGGACGTCGACACTCTCAGTCACACGGCGGTCTTCGGGGTCTTTCTTCATGTAGAAGGCCTTGATTTCGGACGGGAAGTGGGTGAGGAAAATGGGCCGATTGATGGTATCTGTCATCTTACGCTCTGCGGCTTCGGCGATGTCATCACCAAACTCGTGGGGTTTGCCTTCTTCGTTGGGGATTTCGTGTTCCCGCAGCCAGTCGATAGCGTCGGAGTACTTCATACGAAGGAAGGGGCGGCTGGGTATCTGGAAGCCAGGGTTGAGGCGTTCAATGATGGGCTTAGCAACGGGATCAGACAGGACGATCTCGAGGACACGGCAGATGACGGCCTCCAAGTGGTCAAGAAGGTCGGTGAACTCGATGAAGTCCAGCTCCGACTCGATGTGGGTGTACTCGGAGAGATGGCGACGGGTAAGAGACTTCTCTGCACGGAAGGAGGGGCAGACGCAGAAAACATCTCCTAGGGAAGGAATACAGGTTTCGAGATAGAGTTGCGAAGACTGAGTCAAGTAGGCATCCTCGCCGTAATAGTCGAACTTGAACAAGGTACTTCCTCCCTCCACCTGGGTTTGAACCATGGCTGGTGGGGTGACTTCCGTCATGCGAAGCTCGTCAAATACTTGACGGAATGCCTTCAGGGTAGCAGATCGAACCTTCATCACTGATGAGGCAGTCTCGCCGCGGAGAACAAGGTGGCGGTTGTTGTAAAGGGTTTGTGGGTCGGCGTCATGGGCCACACGTGTAGTGATCGCCTCCTTATCACCGGCAGCACGGCCAATAACCGTGTAGAAGTCCACGAAAAGCTCACGGTCGTTAGGTGCGTGTTGCTTGGGAGGGACGGCCCGCATCTCTCCATGGAGCGCCATGGACGTTTCGAGGGTGAGGGTCATAGCATCGTAGGTCTTGACGAGATCACCAGTCAAAACGCACTGCAGGTAGCCGTGACCGTCGTAAAGAGTCAAAAAGATCATATCCTTTTGAGTACGCAGGCGATGAACTCTTCCCACAACCCGCACCCGGGTTCCAGGAGTATCTGAGTCGGGCGTGCCCAGCTTCACAATAGCAGGGTCTGTCACGTCTAACCGGACTCGCACAGGCTTAGGAAGCGATAGGTCTTCCTTGATCACGACTTTCTTCGCCTCTTCAAGGACAACTCGGCGTTTCTCAGCCTCCTCCTTCTCACGTATAGCCAGTTGTTGTTCCTTCGCGGCCTTCTTCTTCCGCTGTTCGAATAAGCTGGTTGCCTTCTTCATTGCTGACTTGGTGGCTGGCTTCCACTCTAGTTTCGCGGCCGGGTCAGCACCTTCGCCCGTAGGCTCGGTCTGGGACTTGCGGGTCAAGTATTGGATGCCATCAGCAGGAGTATGCTGCACAAAGGCGTGAACAAGGGTCTTGTACGGGGCTGACTCCGCGCCGGTAGCGGTGGAGTCGTCTCGCCCGACGTCTTCGTCAATGTAAATGGACGCCATTGGGTAATAAATCGAGTGGAAGAAGTTCCAAAAGTGAGAAATTGCTGTCTCGTTCGTGGGGTCGGATTAAAAAGTGGGCGACGCAGGGATATTGGTCTGAGTCACACTATCACACAAATCAGTATTTGCAGAGAACCAAGAAGAAGTGGACAGCAGAACAGGTAACTATAGGTCTAGCAATAGCTTTGAGGGTATAAGGCACCTAATAATCAAGTGGCCCAAACACAATGGAATCGACAAGCCCACAGAAGAGTTGAAAAAGATTCCTTTGGTTATCAATTTCCGGAGGGGTAATTTTCTGGCCGCGATCGCTGCCTCAGGCATGAAGATAATAAGGCCCGCCATATCCATGCATGTATTGCCATGCCCTTAACTATGACGGCGATTTACCTATATACTATGATACAACACGATGTGAGATCTGGATACCTGGGTATTCTTCTTAATATAGACCTATGCTTCTTGAACGATTCCTGTGGCCTCTAACAGTTTTCGAATAGGATCAATCGGTGTTTTTTTTCTTAGTCCTATAGGGTAAGTAGGAGACAATTCATGAAATTGAGGTACTGGATTCAATAAGCCTGCTCCACCAGTAGTAACAGCTGAGAGAATTAGTGATATCTACCCCAGGAAAGCATCTAAATGGCGCTGTAGACTATAGCAGATCTCCGGTAAGCACCGGGATGGATTATGGTTGAACCGAATTGAGCCTCCTCTGGCCTGTCACCTGAATGAACCCCACCAAAGCCTTCTCGTCTTGACTCTTGAGCTCTTACGTTGACACTCTGATTCTTTATTGGTAATGAACAGATCCGTCCGACGGCCCCTCTCCTGAATAATGTCCATCCGTCCTGAAATTAACCAGTGGGGCTAGCATCGCCTTTGCCTCGGAAAATATGACAGGATGCCTTTGAAGTTCAAGCTATTCCGCCCAGGCATCTTCCCCGCTTCCTCTTTGAGAACATCTGAGCATCGCCAGATCAGCCTTCGAGGAGGAGTGGGTCAAGGCCGAATCTGAGAATGGAGGCAACATGAGATGGGCCGTGCTGCCATTATCCATGACCCAGGTGATCTTGAGGTATCAGATCATCTCATGGCGATGACGATCTGCTGCGGATGAGGATTTCCTCAGCCTCTTCCCCAGCTTTCTTTGAGCCATGTAAGTTCTAACTCCAACCAAGGAACGCCCCGAATTGAATTTAAGCACTCGCATTACAAACTTTAGTTTTGTTGTATATTTTGTATTGTCCTTCTAGTTCTTTTCCCCCCTGACGGTGTGTCTGGTGGGCCTGACTATCTCCACCAATCTGCTATTGTTAATGCCGCCCCCTTTTCAAAGCTCCTTCGGAGCCGCCCTGCGCCCTGTAAACACTACGAACAGCGTCGAATTACAGTCCTCCATGCTCCCTCTGGTTCACCATGAAATTCATGGCTCCGGACGATTGATTTTTCTTCTGGTAATTTGCATTTTCAAAACATTCCACTCTTACTGGATCGGAGCCCTCTTTTGGCCCTTACTGTCCGCCATATCAGATTTGTTTGTACTTTGCTGTGGTCCGGATCCCCCTTTCCCCTTTCGAGTCTCCAGGGCTGAGTACGACCTCCAAGTCCCTTTAGTGGACACTGGATTCTTTCTTGACGATTGATTCATTTCCTTTTCGTCAAGG
Organism: Aspergillus asperescens; assembly: GCA_027569075.1. Classification (NCBI taxonomy): domain Eukaryota; kingdom Fungi; phylum Ascomycota; class Eurotiomycetes; order Eurotiales; family Aspergillaceae; genus Aspergillus; species Aspergillus asperescens. Next base: position 134,034 of record JAPDEH010000068.1, on the reverse strand, counting down.
GTCATTTGCGCTTTTCCTTTTCCAGCCTAACAACTCCTGGCCATTCTTTGTCTTCATTTGAGTCTCTGTTGTCTCTACGGAGTACATCCTGTCATTCCGCCTCCACCGACCCTTGGATCCTTCGAATACCACGAAGTAAATAATCTTCTCTTTTTATCACCAAGCCTCGATTTCAAGACATTGCACGTATTATTATTATTGTTCTGCGTGACTTGTGTTGCGGCTCCCCGTTGTTTGGTGTTTGGCGGTGTTGCAGCTTTGGCCGCAACTTTACCCCCTGGACCCGTCCGTCTCCTTTCCACCGTCCCCAATGCACATTCCAATTGCCCACTACAATTCCTTTTAGACACGTCTCCATTGGGGTCTTTCGTTTCGTGCTGTGACTTTTTTTTTTTTGGTTCTTCTGCTTCTTGTCACTCTCTTCCCCTTCTCTGCTCTGTTTAGAGCTCCTGTTTCTCGATTTTCCACTTCTTTTCTCGGGTGACCTTCATCCCCGTATTTCTTCATTTCTTCCTATTTTTCTTTCTATTTTGTTTCTCGTATCTCAGTTCTCCTATTCTCGTTCTTTTCGTCCTTGTTGACATTTGCTTTTTTCCTCGTCCACGTCGACCTCGCACGCTCCCTTGTTCAGGAGACGACCGTATCCCTTTCCCTCGCTCTCCTCGCCATGCAAACCTCCGATGCCTCCAATATCCCGAGTCGTCTGAAATTTTCTCATCTGAATGCGGATAGCACTGGATTTTCTCACGGGGCGTACAATTCAAACAACTTCCCCCTGCAAGGATTGTCGGACCGGAATCATCGTCGGGTAAACATTCCTGCCATCAACACGACTGCCACCCCGAGCACCACCGATAACATGGCGAACTCGGGCACCGCGTTCGATATGAATTTCACCCCTCTCCTTCCTTCCCAGCTCCTACTCGGTAGTCCGTTCCAGCCCGGAACCCCCTCCGCGTTTACTTCTCCCCAGTTCAACTACGGCGGCTTCTCCCAGAACGCCTCGGCGCAGGGGGCACATAATCAATTAGGAAGCCCGACGCAAGCTTCTCATAACCCTGGTTTATACTCGAATATGTTATCTGCGGAAGGTCTGGGCAATCAACAGATGCTAGGTGGTCCTCAATCCCCTGTCGGCGGGCTAGGAGGGCTGGGAAATGCGGCATATGGTAGCCCGGCTGCGCCTGTAACTCCCGGTCTTCTTTCTGGTACAAGCCGGACCGTGTATCTTGGAAACATTCCCCCAGAGACTCCAGCGGAGGAAATTCTGAACCACGTCCGGAGTGGCCAGATCGAGTCTGTTCGCTTGCTTCCAGACAAGAACTGCGCCTTCATTTCGTTTTTGGATAGTAACTCGGCCACACACTTTCATTCGGACGCTATCCTTAAAAAACTAGCCATTAAGGGGAACGATATCAAGGTAGGCTGGGGTAAACCATCGCAGGTGCCAACATCGGTCGCACTGGCCGTCCAACAGTCGGGGGCCTCACGTAATGTGTATCTTGGAAATCTACCGGAGGAGACGACGGAGGACGATTTGCGGGAAGAGCTTGGCAAATTCGGCCCAATTGACACTGTGAAGATTGTCAAGGAAAAGGCCATTGGCTTTGTTCATTTCCTGTCCATCACCAATGCCATGAAAGCCGTTTCGCAGTTACCTCAGGAGGCCAAGTGGCAGGCTCCTAGACGTGTCTTCTACGGCAAGGATCGGTGCGCCTACGTCTCGAAGACACAGCAACAAAATGCCGCACAGTTCTTGGGAATTGCGCCGGGATATGCGCACATTCTCAACTCAGCGGACCGTGACCTGATTACCAACGCTTTAGCCCAGCAGTCTGTGGCTGCCGCCGCTGTGGCCACCTCTGCCGGCGGTGTCAACAATCTAGGCAATCGAACCATTTATCTTGGCAACATTCACCCTGAAACAACAATCGAGGAGATTTGCAATGTTGTGCGAGGGGGTCTTCTTCACCATATTCGATACATTCCTGACAAGCATATCTGCTTCGTTACCTTCATTGACCCAACATCAGCTGCCTCTTTCTATGCCCTAAGCAACCTGCAGGGGCTCATGATTCACAACAGACGGCTGAAGATCGGCTGGGGTAAACACTCCGGACCTCTTCCTCCTGCTATTGCGCTCGCCGTTAGTGGCGGCGCCTCCCGCAACGTATACGTCGGCAACTTGGATGAGTCGTGGGCTGAAGAGCGTCTACGGCAAGATTTCGCGGAGTATGGAGAGATTGAACTGGTAAACACATTACGGGAGAAGAGCTGTGCCTTCGTGAACTTCACCAATATCGCAAACGCAATTAAGTCTATTGAGGGAATGCGGAATCGGGAGGAGTATCGACGGTTCAAGATCAACTTCGGCAAAGACCGATGTGGAAACCCACCCCGTCAAACAGGTAATGCTGGGCAGCAAAACCGTAATGGCAGTGGCATTGAAGGCCCGCAGTCGCCTTCTCCGGCACTCAATGGCTTCCATGCCTTTGCTCAACCTGGCTCTCAGTCTAGCCCATCTCGTCTGGCGCTTTCACCTGCTCCCGGTTCTACGGGGTCTCAGAACGGCCAATCGAACCGACACCCCCTACAGACCGTAGCCTCTCCTTCAGGCATCCTGAATAATGGTTCCAACAACCCACTGACCATGTATCTCAACCAGATGTCAACTCAGCAGATCCAAGAGCAAGAGGATCGACTAAGCGACCCCATCACCCTGGCGGCACTACAATCCCAGTCCCAGTCCAACCACCACCACCACCACCATCACCACCACCAGCAATCACTTTATAACACGACCACCACCAGCGAACTCACCAACGGCAGTATCGATGCCCCAATGCACCAACACAAGTCATCTACCAACGGTTTTCTGAACGTTACCAACGGCTCCAATGGAGCTGGTCACCACGCCACTGCAAGCACTGGCGGTCTGAGCGTGCCCCGTGCGCAGCATTCCCGTGCTGTCAGCTTGCCATCATTCTCCCAAGAGCCGTTTGGTCCTATCTCGGGCCAACCTGGCCCTGGTCGTTCGGGAGCAGCCCATCACCCTCAGAGCAGCTTCTCAGGCTTTAATTCTGCTCTAGGTGGGCTTAACCATTCCGGCTTTGGGTTGGCCATCCACAACGAGAACTCATTGCCCGGATGGGCAGAAGAAGAGATTGGGGCCAAGTAAACATGCTCTTGTTTTAAGCATTGTTCCTTCCGTTTCATTTCCTTCTATCCACTATGGTTGATCCTGTTCTGCATCTTATCATTGGGAATTTCTATCATTCTGATTATTTTCTATTGTATTGGTTTTGTCTTGCTTTCTGCCTTGTCAAATGTCGGTATCTCATTCCAAACAAACCCCCTTTATAATGTTTTAATCACCTTTGCTTATACCATTCACATGTATTGCTATGATACTTTCTCCCTTCATTTCTCTTCGTTATTTCTCTTTTGTTCTTGACTTTTACAATTTTGCTTATTTCCCTTTGCCTACGAAGACGGTTGAGATCTTGGCTATACCATAGACTGGTTTGGCTTTGGGCTATTTTGATGTCTCGGTCTCCTTATTTTGCATATGTGATGTCATTTCGAAGGACTTAACCCGGAGATTATAGTTCTTCTGTTGCGTCTCGGATGGTATACGGGACCCTGAACAGCCTCCGGGGTGTAATTATTCCGAATAATAATGACGATTGACAGCCATTGAGACCCGCGAGGAGAAGGAGGTGGAAGAGAAGCAGAAAAAACAACACCAACGACATAGTAAATCCAGATCTATAATGTGTGTGCATCCTGAATGTGTATAGTATCGCGTACTACCATACCAACCATGACTAGAGAAATAATTATAGAGCATTTGTATTGCCACCACCAAAAAACCCCGACCCTCAAGTCTTTTTATTCCTTGACAAAGCCACTCAGCTTCCTTCCACGTACCTACTTCCATGTATGCATAGTTCTGCTCATAGTTCTGCTGAAGGCTGACGGATCGGAAAAACTTCGAGGCCGCGTCTCCATCCAAAAGTAAATAACATCGTTTGGTTTCAGCCGCCAGCCGTCCTGTCTTGATCGCCCTTGCCATCACTCCGCATTTTGTTCCTTGTTCTAAGTTTAGCTGTCTCATTGATCCGGAATGTCTCTGCCTCCTGAACAAATAAACATCAAACGGCGCCGAGAGGAAGGGCCAGTAGATACGTTATGTAAGTGCTTTCTCAGCCGATTCGTTGTGGCGACAAGAATTGAGCTTTGGGAAATGAGCTCAAACTGGCAACCTCGTTATCTATTTCCGTGCTAATTTGAGCTCCAGATATCCAATCTGAATTACACCAGACAAAGCGTCGATTCACGGACTTTGTTTTCCAAAGAGTCACGGACGATGCCAGGAAAGGCCATGAAAGCAGCTCTCCTAGCCCCTCACATCTGGGAGCTGCGCAGAGAGCCATCAAGAGTCCTCGCTCCGTGAGCAGTATTCATCTGCCCAAAACCAGCAATGGCGCCAGTGGCGGCGCTGTTCCCATGGTGAGAGCCACATCACCGGGAGCTGAGCTCCGTGATGAAAAAAGAATTGTGGCTGCAAGAAAACAAGCGCAGGATAAGCTGAAAAATGCTCTGTATTCCTCGCCTACTCCGCTGAAGCCAGAGCTCGAGAAACCCACTACTGTAACCCAGAAGAGCAATGCAGCCCCCAGCAGCAGAGACGCAGTATCTTCTACTTCAAGTGGACGAGGTAGCCCGGCTTCGTCTGCGGCGCTAGCACACCCAATACGTCGTTTTCAAATTTCACGAACTGGCACGCCTACGGGCCCCCGGCGCAGTACAGGGGGAGGTGTCCAGAAAAGAAGAACGGACGGTGCCGTGGCGGTCTTGGTAGAAAAGCTACGTCGTGAGCCCCATTCAACGCGGGCGTCAATGATCGCAGATGCAGCCATTCCAGTGGAAGATGCCGACTCTCTAGCCCAGGGATTGACGCCTGCTCGTCCCCGAAAGCGACCTGTGGTAAACGAGGCCGAGAAAAAATGGCGAGCAGAGCGCCAAGGAGCAATGTCTGCTGCCAAGGAGAATATCTCTCAAGTGCTCGAGAAGGAAGCGCAGGCTCGCCAGAGCAATTGGGAGGATGAATCGGACCGACTGGCGCGCCAGCTCGAGCAGATCGCACTGGAGCTCGATGGGGAGATGGAGGTAGTGCAAACAGGTGCAAGTCAATATACAGCGCCCCCTGCTGCAACTCGTCCGACGATACCCAAGCCTCCGCTGAAATACCAACCGCGGACTCCTAATAAGCATCGGTCGGCCGTACCGTCTGCACCAGAAGAATCAAAGCAGGAAAATTCCGCGAAGTACGAAGAAGGAGGTAGCAGTGATGAAGACTATGTTTACGACATGTACATCCGCCACCCTCTCCCGGACAAAGGATCTTTGACAGACCCGCTAGTTGATTTGGATTTAGACCAAGAAGCATGGTTGCGGCACCATGGGATCGATAGCGCTCGCCAAAATGTTGGTGTTATTGTCATCACGCAAGAGGATGAGGTGTATTGGGAGGATTTTGCGGAGGATGAAGACGACGAGGATAGGTGGGATAGCGAAGATGGGGACTCTAATGGTGAGTATCTACATTTCCATATGTCAGTGCGAGAACGACGTGCGACATTTATTTAAGTTCATAATGAAGCAAGCTAACGGGCGCTATGTTGACAGCTGAAAATAACCCCGCAAATGACTATCCAGATGAGGAGCTGTCTTGGGACGACGAGGAGAACGATGCCGCAGCTGTCTACAGAAAGTACCGACACGACCAGTCCGATGACGAGGAATTCGACTGGGATGACTCCGGTAGCGAGGGGGCTGGCGCTGACAGATCTGGAAACCAATATGGACGGTCGCACGTGGAGTCTGACGAAGACAGCTGGTAGATGGGCGAATGCATGTTGAGAGGTCCAAGCTTCTGACAAACTTTGTTGTCAGAACTAGACACCGGCACTTCCGTCTGCAGCGACATGCAGTAAGACAAAAGGCAGACAATGGCTTTATTGGGGCACAAAACACAGAGTAGTATGCGGAGGATTTGATTTCATAATAGCCTTGCGAAGCAAGACTCTAAACGCACGGGCTTCGTCATACCGATCCAACAGTCTTTCTAAGACACATTCGAAAACCCGGGGCCAAATAGAGATCCATAAAGCGACGAATAGCGATCAGAATCAACCAGTCATCCGATACTTCATTCTAATAATGCGGGGTCGACTCCTTCAGGCAGACAGTCGTCCGATTCTGAAGACACTTCAATAACGCGAGTCATCCACGAGACAGCCAACACTGAAACCTTCCATTCCTTCGATAATTTCTCATCCAAGGCGTCCACCGTTGCCAACTGACCTCGTGTGAGCCACATCATTCCCCACCATGAGATCTCAAACATGGCAAACGCTTGTTGTCCTCAACACGAGTAAAACTAAAGAAGAAACGCATCTTGCAGATACAGACATGCCTTTACCTTTTCCATATGGTTGGTGTCAGCTATGTGTCGGGGTGCACAAATATTAATGAAGGATTCTCACCTTCTGTTCCTTCTCCAGTCAGGATCCAAATCCTTCGCTCCATCGGCGGTTTCCGCAGCGGCGAACTCAATACTGAATCTTAATCAACACGACTGCCGACGCCTTGTTCCGTTCCTTGGAGCATACTTAACTGTACTAGTACTACTCAGTAGCAGGTGAAGATACGAGTGAAGTCAATGCCTAAGCCCCCCCTTTCTTATAAATAATATTCTGCGCCAAGTTATAGAACAAACAAAACAGTAAAGTTTTATGGGGAGTATATTATCGTCTAACGGTCTATATTCAGTAACTAAAACATTTTCCTTTGAGATACGAGTCGTCGATCTCTAAATAGATACAAATCATCAGCACTTGTGATGAATGTTACTAGTAAGTACTAGTAGTATCTGATAATAATACAGTATGGTATCATACAGTATGTACAGTCAACGAGAAGTATAGTACTTTGCTCAATGTACTCCCTTGCACCATGTAGTTAAGCAGTACTACTTGCTAAGATTCGAATATGAGTTGCATTGTCATACAGAGCACAAACATGCGAGGAAGAAGATAGGACCCCCCTCTTTAATTAAACTCACCGACCACCCAACACCGGGATATCCCTACCGAGTATACCGCATCCCCGTCAGGTATCCCAAGGGCTGGAACGGTCACGTGATGATATACCTGCAAGATTGTCCTCCAGAATCCTGACTCTAAGTCCTGATGTCCTTAGAGTAGAGAATGTATGAAGGTGCGGTGTGATGCGTTTCCTACTTAGTGAATGTTTGTGTGTTTAATTAAGTAATATAAATTGATTTGTTGCTATGGTAAGTACTAATGTAATTGATATCATATCGTGTCATATGCATGCTAAGATACAGAGAGCCTCCCCAGTGAGCATAGATAGCATGTCATACGTTCGTAGAAGATGAAGGTAGGTAGTAGGTTCTGGGTTTCTCACGAAAAGCTGGTCGTGTTGTAGAAGGGTGAAAAATGAGACGGAGACGAGTTGAAGAGAGAGAGGGAGAGAGATGGATGAAATGAAAGTGAAACGAAGAGGTATCATCGGCCGTAAACGAATCGAGGTTTCGAAGAATGGTGGGAGAATGGCGGTATTAGGAAATAACTAAGTGGAGGAGGAGAAGGGAGGCAAGGTAACTGAATAATCAATTACCTCACTAACTTCCTCCTCATAACCTCCTCCCTATCCTCCCTCATCCAAGGATACCAAATGCCCATCCACTCGACAACGCCAAACTGCGGCGCTCCACCATTAAAACTCGAGGTCGACTCTTGCCGTAGGAACTCGCCATCACGCATGCGTCGCTGCTCCCGAAGCGTCGGACACTTTTTCTCCTTGATGAAGCGGTAGAATTTACACTGGATCCCTTGGAACCCTCGACGCTGTCGACTGGGGAACTGCTGGTTAAAGCTTTCGCGGACTTCCTTCCACTCCTGGCAGAGGTCGACGCGGTGGTACCAGATGAAGTACATTTCTTCTTCCTCGTACTTTGGCCGCGGGGGACGCCGTCGGTCTGCTGAGGCGCCATTGTTGGTGCTAGAGCTGCTGGAGACGGAGTCGTAGCGGTCTCGGGGATAGCTTTCTGGCGAGGAGTCTGTTGAACGGGGTCGGTAGGGCATGAATGAGTGGTGGTCCTGAGATGATGGGGTGTGTTGGCTGTAGGGGTTGTTGTGGTGGTGATGGTGGTGGTGATGGAGATGAAGGTGTTGATTATGGTGAAGGGGCTGATTTTCGGCCAAACTGTAGTAGTATTGGTTTGGACTCGGTGGGTAGAGAGGCGAGCACTGGGGCGTTAAGGGGCCAGGGCCATAGTGGTGAAGTTTTGTGCTTGGTCTCTCGGCCTCTGCTGGGGGGTTGAGCAGGGAGTCGATTGCCATGCTGCGGCTTGGGCGGGGTGAAAGAGATTCCATGGTGAGGGTATGGAGCGTGCCAACTCTCCTTTCAGAATAGTGAGGTAGAGAGAGAGAGAGACTACGGCCCAAGTTCGAATGACCAGCTGGTGTATTATCAAGGGTGAAGAAGACAAGGGATGAGGAGCAAAGGCGAGGAGACCTGGGGATTGCGCGCTTAAGAGTCGGAACTATTTCTGGCGATTTCGGTTTGAACCATCACCGACACCAACTGGACGCAAGAGATCTGGTTGGATTGTGAAGAAGGTGGTATGGTGGATCAGAGGCTGGTTAATGTTGGGCAGTCGCTGAACCCATGCAGCGTACCAAACCCCTGGAACTGGCCGGCCTGTCACAAGGAGCGATAGAGGGCGCCGCTGGGCCCGTTTGGCGAATGTCGTGAAGGCTGAGGTGCTGTTTCTGCGGAGTGTCTGCGGCAATAGACCAAGACGGAAGGAGGGCGCTTCTAGTTGGCAGACCTGGAACTGTGAGATCTGCAGCGCTGCGTCCTGGATACCGGGGTTGAGTCGTTGACAGCAGAGCTGGTGGTCCTCGGTTGGATAGGTTTGGCTGGGATGAGATGGGATGATGATTATTATGATACAAGGCCCGAGCCTGAGAGAAGACTGCTGCAAGGATGTTTAAATGCTACAGTGTGAAGACGCGGGTTCGCCACGGTTTCCACGAGCAGAGCGCGGATCAAATAGAATAATTAAAATATTAATATCCAATCCATAATAATAAATAACACAAATCATTAATTTAAAATCATTAAAAAAAATAAAAATAAAAAAGGGCGTGGATTCGCCTCAGATACCGTTAGATCGGGTAATGTATTCACTTGCAATTTCCATGTATTTTTCCGCAGTAGTAAGAGACTTGAGGCGCCTCTCACTCAGTCGAACAAAGAAACCCACCCAGTCGGGCTGATCGCTGATGATATTCAGAGAAATAATGAAGAATCCAAAATAACCTGATCCAACGTTGCGGCAAAATGACAAATACCCCCTGCACCTCGTCCAGCGGTAACTTGGGGAGAGAATCAATCTGATTGGTATCAGACCATCGAGATATGTCGTACCTGGTGGGCGATGAAGAGTCAGGCCCAGAATTGCATTCCTGACTCCTTGACTAGCCCGTGCTAGAAGAGACATTCATCTCCGCAGTTCCCCCGAGTGTCGAGCCTCAACCGTGGTGATAATTTGATTACTCTGGAGTCCGGGCCAACTACGGGAGAATGGCTGATCTCCTAAGTCTGGGAGAGAGGAGCCTTCCCAGAGAAGGAGAGAGGCAGAGAGGGAGAGAGGGAGGGGGGTTGGAAAACCAACAAAAAGCAGCGGAAAGCAAGGATCTGATTGGCTGCGGAAACACACCTCCAACAGAGTGGCTTCACTAGCTTACCGTTGTGTCGGGACCTGGCATCCAATCATAAGAGCCGCAGATTCCAGTCGCAGTCTGACAGAGACACGATGTATGTGGGGCACAATGCAAGAATAACAAATCTTCGCTGTCAACTGCAGGTCTGAGGTCTCATGCTTGCTGCTCAGGCAGTCCAGATGCCAATCTGCAGACTTGCCAACTCATCTTCTTCCTGACAGAGCAAGACTGTAAGGTTGCTCCTTCGAAAGCCCCTCTTGGCACTGTAAATCATTTCCTCACAGGCCAGCCGGCGAATCACAGCGGCTACTAAGGGAGATTAATCAACGTATGACAAGGCAGGGTGGCAGGTGCTATGTTCAATTGTTCATTCAGCAGGAAGCCAAGCTCTGACGAGATTTACCTAGTGCGGAAATAATAATTGGAACCAAATGACTCAGAGTCGCTCAACATCAAATTCAAGCATGATCCTCAGGGCTTGGGGCAGATCAACCGACGGTGACATCGCAAAAGAAAAAAAGTAAAACATAAAACACTTATCCCGGCACCTGCATATTGATCCAATCCTCCCGCCCAAATCCAGGGCGCTCAGATGCTGAATACGGAAAAAGAAGGAGTTTCAGGTTTCCCGCAAGTAGTCGAAGTAGTCGAAGATCTCAGATGTATCGTTTGCCCGTCGCGTTCCGACCTGCATTCCTCCCTGCAAGGACTCAGCCCGACTTTGCTACTCGCGTTCGAGTTGTGTGGTGCTGAATCTGTAGTCTGTAACCATGAACGGGCATAGACCGACCAGGGTCAAGGAAAGAAACAACTACTTACTCCAGACATCAAGCTACAGATGCATTTGCGGGCAATTCGTCATTCTTCCCCCACACAAGCCTTTTCGTTGCCACCAGATTTAAAGGGTGGGTTGAGCGGCGAGCCAACTTTCTTAAATCTTCGCATCTTGCCCTGCTGAAGATCGGTTCCCCTTACGATTATCGACAAAGAACTTCTCTTTGTTTGTTTTTTTTTTTTTTTGTTTTTTGTTTTGCTTCTTCAAAATCGAGATACCACTTTTGTCAGAGGCTCAGATGTTCAGAAGAATATCCAGGCCAAGGAAGATGACGGAGAAGATGTGGAGCCCTAGAATTGCGGCACAGTCAAGGTGCGCAAGCTTGGATCATGGATCGCAGTCCACATCGGCCAGAAAGGGGATCTGGTCGGTTATAGTCAGCCTGTGATTAGGATTCCATATGAAAGTCTGGTACGGGGAAGTCCGAAGGGTGATGGGTTCATCACAAATTCACAATAATCACAATCACGCATTCATTATATTCACGATGCAATTTTTGGGGCCAGACAAGATGTGTCCAGCGAGTCAGGGTCACACCACTCGTCCCAGTTGCTGACTCTGGACCCTGTCAAGCTGACATATATTATCTTCCGAGGGAAATTCACCCTATCCTCTCAGAGGTCAGAACCGCTGGGGGGGGGTGCGCGAGGCAGATCTCGAATCCCAAGTCGAGTAATCTAGAGTCTCGATTACTGTTCTGTACGGAGTAGATCGCAGGATTTTCTTCATGCTGCTGCCACTGTCCAGTCCGTCAAGCAGCGAGGGGTCCAAATACCAGAGCTTCCGAACCAAAGTTCCAAGCCCTCCACGGATCAAGTAGTAGTCCCACGTCCCACGATGATGCTCCATCAAACATCACTGCCTAGCCTGAACTAGAGTGCCACTATCCATCGACAAAAGTAGACCCGCAGTCGAGTTCAATCACGTGAGGATAGTCTGGGCTTTTATTCGTTGACAAGGACGACAAAGAACGAGATCTGAAGTAGGCAATTCTGCATTATTATGATCGTGGAGCTGCTCATTTCAGATACCTTGAGGGCGTTGTGTATGCTGTAGGGGTCAACGGTCAGCAGTGTAGTGTGACATATCCGGAACAAGAATACCTGTCGCTCTTCAAGCCCGACCGGGGACGATCGTCAAGATGCAACTGTGTAAGCTGCAAACTGCAAACTCAATCTGCAGTTCGGGATTTGAACAGAGCTTGGAACTTCAAGTGGGCTCCAGTATCTCTTTCTCATCGGGGTTTCGCTCTCGGAGACCCCGGAAATAGCAGTTGAGCCGTCTGTCTGCGAGTCTTGGGGTCTTAGACCTTGGTACTTTTGTCTGATGCGGATTCCCGATCTTCAGGAGTCACTGAGTCGAGTCATGATCCCATCTTTCAGGCTTTCTGGCTTTCTGGCTTCCACATTGCTGTGAGCCTGTGAGCCTGTGATCTCTCCAAGTTGAAGAATTCGGCCTTCCGCTTCGAATCTTCAGGAATCCTTCGGTCGGCGCTCTCCAATAATAACCCCATCATCCCCGTCCAGCAAATGAGATCAATCCTCCCGCGCGGTCATAGCTCGATTTCCAGAATACACGATTCGATCTTCGCGTGGGGGATTCCGGCCGCTTCGTGACGGGGGCGGCCGCACGCTGGCTCGCACGAGTCGCAATTCTCAAATTTACGAAGTTCTCCTCCGTAGCGAAACTCAGATGGCCAATGGCCAATTATCTTCTTCGTCGACCCAACTTCGAGCGGCCGGGGAGATCCCGTGAATGTTCCAATATTCCTCGAATCCTCTTTGCAAATAATAAAATATGCACACTGAACAGTAGTATGGAGTAGGCAGCCTCTTATGATCTTATCATCCAACGGCTCTGCAGCACCTACTGTCCACTTTCCGACTTTGGTAGCTACATCCGAGAACCTTAGACCGAAACAAAGTGTTTGTACTTTGTCCATCTGTCACGGACTCACAGTGCAATCAGAAGCCTAAATCAGGATCCTCATTCCCAAGACATGTCCACTCTTGTGCTCCGACATGCTCAGACCATCAGCAAGGGCTCCATCTCAGACTCTCAGTAGTAGGCAGTTTGGCCCATTGTCATCCTATCCTAGTTATTATCGGACAGTCGGTGAGCTCGGCGCCGAGGTGTTCTGTAAAATGGGCACTATTTGCTTTTGCCTTTTCGTTGTGAAGGAAACCCTGGCAGCCTGCTTATCTTTCTTTTATCAAAGAGTTTGTGGAAATGATGTGATTCTTCACTTTTATGCTGCATAATCCTATTAATAACCCTGTCTCAATTAACTTATTCTGTTTATGCAGTCCTCATCTATCCCCTTCCAATCAATTCCAAGCACAGTCTCCAAGTCTACTAAGATAAGTATTCAAGAGAGCGGGATATAGGAATAAACATATCCTCCACTCCAACCTAACTACATAGTTATTACATATCGGGAGACCATACTCATATGATTTAAGGTAATCCATCTGAATACGAAGTACTCCGTCCAGTTTCGCAAAATACAACAAGTTATCGCAGCCGAGCCTCACTCCACAGTCTTCATGGATCCCATAATCCAGCAATTCTGCAACTATAAGAGAGAGTAAGCCAGCGTCCACAGGCCCCCGGCTATCTTTTCCAGAGTTTGACTCCGTATCCGTAACCTTGGTTCAACCATTTTAAATGTGGACATGATCCATGCTCTATCTATCTATCCATTTTACGGACCCCACGAGACAAGACCTTTGAAGGGAAGACTAAGTGGACCGCCCCCAACTTTCGTCAGCGAGGAGCGAGTAGCTAGTACTCCGTAGCGAGGTCCCAAATGTAATAATAATAATAATAATAATAATAACAAGCTGTTGACCCTCGCTCGGCAGGAAGTAGGCATTTAAGCAGGCGTTCCAACGGGCGTACAATGAAGCGTGTAATCAAGTGTTCAAAAAGCAGTCATAGCAGCATCCATACTAATAGATCCGGTCAGCCAAAACAGCCCGCGTAGATGCTCTCACGGGCGTATTTTGCTTCCCGTCTGCGCAGGACCCACCGCAACTATCATAGTAAATAGTACAGAGTAGATTCCAAGCGATCGTGCTAAAGTTTTGAAGGTAGAATCGATACCGAGTTGAGTCGGAGTAATCCCTGGAGATGAGCATCGACTATTTTGGTATCTCGGTCGCGTTAGTTTATACGAACTTAATTTATTAAGTTTTCTTCGTTTTTCTCCCGGCGGAGCTTCGATTCTGCAATACTCCGTAGAGAGTCAGGACTATCAACTATGGGGTTTGGGGGGCCGGTTCGTCACAAATATTGCAAGAGTCAAACCCGAGAGTCAAGAGCCCAAGAGTCCAAGATCAACGTGACAGCCAGAGGCAGAGTCCAGACTCTCCTAGCTAGGCCACCTAGCTCAGGAAACTTGCCTTCTTAGCTTGTTTGTCCATGGCTCGCGGAGTTTCGAGAAGGATTTGTCGCTAGTAACATGGTATTTGATGGCAGGAAGACATTTTGCCATTATTATTATTGGGTATTCCGAGATTCCGTGTTGATTATTGAAGGATTCCTGCCAAAACCACTCACCTCGTAGTTAGTCTCCAAAGGCACAAACAAAGAGGCTCCAATGTAGCCCCCATCTAAGGGGCATCCTAATCGTGCGTCCATGATGGCTTATAGTGGCCACTGGCGTATCTGATTGCCCCGTTTGCGCCTTGTTTCAAACCCGCTTGCTTGCTTATTATTCTAGTTGATCGTCATGCTCTCTCGACTTCAACATAACAGGCGAAATCAGCAACGGATCCTGTGTTCCTGAATCAGAGAATAATTGCGGCAGGCAACAAAACACAAGAGGAGACGCGTTATGCGTTGCTCTAAATTAGGTGGATGGCGCGTTTACTATTCCTGGTGCGGCACGGCCATCATACATAGGAGAGGCGTATCAGGTGGATACAAGCGGGATGTAAGGAGTAGGTTCTATCTACTGTTATACCTCGAAAGTCAAGCGCCGTTAGTTCTTACATATCTGTGATTGGATATTAGGTTCCTTCGACACACGGTTCGCGTTTGAAGTGCATGGTAGCCTTCGATACCCAAAGTCAATAATAACGCAAGACCGTGCTATCACCAGGTTGTATCAGGTGCCGTTCGAGTGTTGCACTTGCAACAGAGTTGTCCACAACGGAACCGCTGACAAACAGTCTTTGGCGCTTAGATCTACACAGCATGGAGCCGGACTATCGATACCCGACTTTATAGTGCAGGAATGACAGAGAGAAAGCCGTTGATCGGCGTTGGCAAGGCGCGTCTGCCGTCTAGAGTACAGCTAGGCTCCTCCCGCGAGTTCGTCGCATCAACGAAGGCTGAGTCCGCCGCAGAAAATTTTGAGAGACGGTTTCAAGATCCGGAATGAGGCGAGACATGGCGGGTCAACTTCCCTATAAATGAGCTTGCGCGGCCGTCAAGCAGAGCCGTCGAAGGGGTTATTCCGTTGGGATTAAATCAACTTACTCAAGACGATTGATGAAGCATATTGTTGCGGAGGCGGGAAAGGAACTGGAGATCTGTCGAATGATAGAGTTCCCTTGGAGAAAGATGGTGAGCCGTGAGCACAGAACACTGAGCAATGAAAAGGAAGGAAAGCTAATCTCTTTGGGGGACCAACAGCCCGGGATTAACCTGCTTCCGCCATCCGGAATAATTTAGCGTCTGATCGTCATCAGAAAAACAAGTGTCATCGGTCATCGCTCATCAAGTCCGAGCACATCAGTAGATACTCCGTAATAGGTAAGGTAGTGACAGTCTCGTCACCAGTCACTGGTCAGTGGCCAGTGGCCACTCACCTCAGCTGGTGAGTTTCACTTAGCAGTACTCCACAGCTCCAGCCTCGCAGCAGTCAAATCCGAATGTTGACTGGCTCCTTCCGTGATGAAGTTTAGTTTGTTACATAACTGGAGTTGCTGAAGAATCACCAGAGTGGTATAGTGAGTAAACTTAATATATGTGGTGCGGAGAAATGTTGGAGATCCCCATTTTCATAGTAACCTTCGAGGCTGGCTGAAGCCTGGTATGCCTCGTTACTCTTTTTTTTTTCGAAAAAGGGAGATTGGAGACGAGTCGTCGGGAGAAGAAGGGGTGAAAAAAACCCCTCACCCAGCTGGGATTGCCCAAAGTTTGACTTACGGTGTGCTAATGCCAGCTAATCCAGCTATCACACCCTCACCCAGACTGTCGGGTCCTGACAGTGGTATTCTTGCTGCAGGCGACGACGGCGGCGCGACACTAACTCTCCAGGAATCGTATCCTTCAGGAATTCGCCTCTTTTTGCCGCTATGATAGAGCGGTAAAAACAGAGCCTTGTCCGCTGACTCGCAGAGGCGAGACTACTGAGAGTCCAGGTTTTTTCAGAAATCAAAATACCTAGGGTCAATGAAGCACCTAGCATCGGTAGGTAGTCCGAGGTAATCCGAGGACACGATATCTGAGCCGTAGGTAACCATGGAGCTCAGTTAGCCCACTTCCTCATACTACCCCAAATTGAAACCCCCCAGGGGGCCAGGAATATACCTGGACCGTGAACGTGAGGGTGGCTCGGCTTGTAAAGACCGCATCAGCAATTTTGCGACTCGCAACACCTACGAATACGATCCTTTGTTCTTCATCAGAGATCTCCGCTTGGTTCTAGCCTCCCCGCTCCCCACTTATAACTTGCCATACTTAGTTGTTGGACTCGTATTTGCTGTCCAAGTGTCCACGCCCACGGTTGCCGAACGGCCTCCTTGAGATCCACATCTATCGAAAACTCCGTCGGACTCCGTATTTGAGTGCACAAACCAGTTGTCAATTGACCCTGGCCGCTCACTCAGTAGTGGATACATCATGAAGTGATGAACGAAATGCTAAGTAGGTAGTAACCGAGTCTCCCTGTCAGGGGCAGCGAAAGTCTGTCGGAACTTGGGGCGGTGGCCAACAGCTTCAAATCCAGGGCATGAGGAGGGAGCATGACTAGCGTTGGGCAGCTGATGCT
The DNA here is from genome assembly GCA_027569075.1 of Aspergillus asperescens. Classification (NCBI taxonomy): domain Eukaryota; kingdom Fungi; phylum Ascomycota; class Eurotiomycetes; order Eurotiales; family Aspergillaceae; genus Aspergillus; species Aspergillus asperescens. Next base: position 117,377 of record JAPDEH010000068.1, on the reverse strand, counting down.
GAAGAATTCTCCTTGATCTTCAGGGTACGGAGTAAGGTGGAATTTGAACCTGGGACTCTGTTATGGTCAGAAATTGGAAGAGAGTAAGCCAAGCTGAGAGGTGTCCCATGGTACTGTATGGTATTATACCGGCTTGTACTGGTATTGGTACCAGTCTTTTTCTTCAACCCGAACTTCTTCAAAAGCTTGACTGGCTGTCTTCTTCACTCAGGCAGATCTCTCCTTAGGTATAGATATTCCGATTGTTATTAGTAGAAGTAACTTACATCGCAGCCATGACACTGCACGAGTATCTCTACTCTGTCCATCTTAGGCATGTTCCTAAGAGTATACTCGTAAATATAGGCCGTCCACGGTCCGAAATATATATACTAACATATAGTCACAATGATATATTGAGATACTTCAGGCTGCACGGAGGCACCCAACATTCCAACTCATTCTATCATTCGTTCCTAACCCCCCACCCTTTTGCAACCTTGGCTCTGCAGAAACCTCCTCTGGAGGGTTAAACGGAGGATTCGAATCACGGTGGAAGCCCCAAATGGCAGATTGTTGATCTATGCAAACTTTTTCTATTGGGTATGTGGTTGATGGGTACTGCTGGATTGGGTTACCCGCTGGGTGATTTATAGGGAATCTTGCGAAGATGACATTGGAATAGAGAGAAGAGGTTGTGATATTTGGGCTTGGGGACGGGGCTATTAATATCAATATCTTGTTGTCTATGTGTGTAAGATTTACTGCAAGGGGTTGAACTAAAGAAAAGAAAGGAAGTTCATTCAGCTACTTGGGTACTATAGATACTTCTTTCCTATGTCGGATAGCTGCCATATGGAAGTAGACATATTTCTTATCGCCATTATGTCCTGCATCACTAACCTCCGTACTTTCCAGACAGACCATAACAGCGCTAAAGGACCTCGCCGTTGATAGTCACTTACAAATCGACTCAGTCGGCATGATATCCAGTCGCCACCTCGCATCTATAGAACTAAGTCAGTTTGGAAACGGTGCAATGTATAGCAATGCACCGAGACTTACGGGTCAGTAGCATACTGCACGTTGCAGTGCTCCCAATCTTCGTTGCGGACTAAGGCAGCGCGGAAACGAAAGGCATCGTCGATGCTGCAAAAGCGGAAACTCACAGAGCGAGGCTTGCCACTCAAGTCAGTCAACGATTTGAGAATAACCGCAATTTGACTTACATAGCCAGGGACATAGCTGTCGATGATCTTTTCCACCTTGCGGTTGCTAGCAGTGGCGATCTTGACTATGTCGCTCATTGTAGCCCCCATTTCCACACCGACAGCACGGACGACACGAGTCGAACCAACAGATAGGTTAAACGATAGCTGCGAACTAATCACATCCACATCTTCCCCGAGGTCCACGAACACTGTGAATTTTCGCTCCTTGTCGAGGTCAATTCCATTGGGGTACTTGTCGTAGAAAGCCTTGCACGCGATAGGGTCGCAGAACAAGACATGGGCGTTCCCACTCGGAGTGATAGAGACACTTTCAATCATTCCGCCGTGCACCAAAGACAGGACCTTGTCGGAAGTAGCCCAAGAAGGGGGGAGGCCTTTAATGATAACTCGCCTGACCTGGGCGGCTAGAGAAGAAGCAACGGAATTGTGTTAGTATTGAGTGTACAAAATAGAAGGACATAGACAAAATACCGGGCTTGTCACGGGCGATAGGAGTTCCCCAGGACGCAAAAGTAGTAAGATGCTCACGGTCTTCCTCTATTTCAGGCTGGAATTTCTCGCTTTCAGGGGTGAGGGAACGGAAATCGACAGCTGCGGGTTGGGAAGAGGCGGTAGTCCCGACTACATCGAAGTCGATCATGGGCTTGTTGGCATCGCCGTTGATGTTGCCCGCTCCAGGCTTGGAAGTAGCTATGAAAAGGAGAAGTGTTACCCATGATCGTGGAGCAATCTAGATTTTATAAAGATAGATTACCGATAAACTCATCATAGGCAGAATCAGTAAGTTTTTCCACATCACCAGATATCTCCAGAGGAGCCTCGGGGGCGTCCTGTTCGGATGAGGCATCGTCAGAGGCAGCAGGAGGTTTGCCGTATTCCTTCTCGAGCTTGAACGAACGAGCAGCCGCCATGAAGGCAGCTGTATCATCGACATCAGCAAGCGGAGAATTCATGGTCACTGGTTTCTCCGTTGAAGTATGATGAGGGGTGTTGTTATGGAAAGGGTGTGAAAGGGGAGGTGTAGAGAAAGAGGTAGGAGAGGGGGAAGTGAGGTGAGTGATGTTGTTTTCATCGCCGAGAGTCTGTTGTGCAATGTGTTATGTTGTTAGTCTTTTTTCCCTTGTGCTGGGCATGGCCTGAGTGAGATAAGGAAGGGTCTCTTGCAACAAAACACTGCTGAGAGGAATATAAGAGACTAACCTGACAAAGATGTTGGGTGTCACGGCTTCCTTTCCTCGGGGCGTGCTGGCTATCTCCAAGACTGTAGGCAGATCTGTCTGCAACGGCTTCCACGACGCTGTGGATAATATCTGTAATGTTCAGGCCAGTAAGCTCAGCAATGCGCCTCCCCAGAGCCATCTTGTGAGAGAAGATAAGAACTTGAGAATTTTAAATAAAGGGGAAAGAAAGAATGGAAGATATCAAGGGGTGGGCGAAGTGAGAGAAGCAAGAAGGCATATTTGCTTGCTACACTCTAGTGTTCTTGCCCTAGGAGTAGAACGCCAGAAAATGTTTGATGTGATTATTTGCGTCTTTATTCAAACAATGAGAAAGGATTGACTCATTCAAGCTTGGAGCTCCACATCTCAATGCTTGTTGGGGCAACATATATGAATAGAGAATGAGATCTAGGAACAAGTAACACAAGGACAGCCCAGCTCTGTGGAAAGTTGAGGATTGCGCGAAGTTGTAAGAGGCACACTACATAGACGCCATGGCGAGGTTAATAGTTCACGGTCTAGAAAAAGTCTGGATCTGAGGCATGGATTCACAGGAAGGTTATACCATAGACAATAAGAATTGAGTTTACATGATAATGTATACAATGTTAGATGCAGTTTTTGTCTTCGTCCCACTTATTATTAGGCCGGGATCGGGAGGGACTCCCAACTCGCCTCGCCCTCTTTTCGGTCCTCAATGATCACCTGGAGCCCCGGGAATCCACAGAAGCCATCGTTCGAGGCGATCCGTTTGGTTCCCTGAAATGAGCCCCCTTCGCCGTCGTCCCCATTGGGAACCCAGGCAGTTTCCGTGACGCGCTGACCAGGGACTTCGGTTCGTCGGGGGTTGAAATGCGGCAAGGCAACCAGAGGATTTAGAATTTTGTGAATAAGAGTATAAAGCCTCTCGGGTCGACGGGTGAGCCCTAGCCATGATAGTGTTCCACTGTCGTATGCCACTCGCACGAACGGGTTCATATAAATCCCTGTATCCGTAATCTCTTCAGGATTGATCGGGACATCTTGAATGTCTGCATGGATGAGACAGCACTCGGAGGCTTCCCAGAACTCATCATGTGATGCACGGAACCGGAGAGGGTGGTCTCGTTCAGGTCCTGCTGTCGGAAGTTGAAAGAACCGAGCATCGAATGCGACCATTCCTCCCCAGCAACTGCGAACCCGAACAGCGTCAGTTCCAGATAAAACATCATCGCGGCTCCACCCGTCACCTGCATTGGAGAACCAGGGGAAGAAAGGAATGCCTATGCTATATCCTTGCAGGTCCCGCGTGGCATAAGTGTCATAAAACTTGAATGGGTTGATGAAATCAACAGCACAGGCAGCCCGGTACTGGGCGATTCCATTATCGTCAACGTGGGTAGAAAACAAAAGCTGAAGTGCATCGATAGCATCAAAAGCAATGTCGTTTAGGTATAGTAGTTTATCGAACTGTATCTCGGGGTGCGCGTCTAAGGGTCGTAGGGCTCGGTTCCGGACCTCAGCCAAATATTCAATGCGTCTTATCCGTTTCGATCCACCAGGGACGGTTACGGAACGCAAACTGTCTAAATCCATCTTGTCCTCATATACAATCGACTTGTTGCAGAGAACATGAGCCTCAAGGTCTAGCAAAGCGCCTGCACCTGCTGGTCCGCTATCATTTTCGTAAATGCTCAGGAATACGTTCTCTTGCCCGAGTAAATCGATCAAGCTGAGAACGCTCTGCCCCCACAGTCCGCCCACTATATCCCCGCCGCGATCGTATAAGCTAGCAGCAATGAAGATCTTCTCATTACGAGGATTGCCTCGACCGGGAGTGGTCGAGTTGTGGACGGCGTCACGAAGAGCATCATAATGTGGAGGTGGCCGAGAATAGGAAGGAAATAGGGTTGTCGTTAGAAATATAAGGGCGAATATGACGCCAAAAACGCCCTGGAGGTAGAACCATGCACGGCGACTGACGCAAAGTCGGCAGCAGGTCGGCTTTTTTGAGATTCTAGCGAAAGGTTTCGAGACTTTCGGACGATGGTACCCAGAGGCGTAGTTTGAGCCGAAGATACGTGATATTAGAGGCACTCGGTAGAGTAATTTGCTGCGGTTGGGGATTGATTGTGACTCGAAGTCGGCATCGTCGAGATTGAAAGTGCCTTGGGAGTCGATGGAGGATCGCAAATCCAACTCGTACTCGTCTGGATGAAGAAGTCGGGAGGACATAATTAGGACTCGAAGCAGGACTCAATATTCTCACGGTCGAGGCGGAAAAGGCAGCTTAAAAAGAGCAACTGACACCCCGCCACCCCTTCCTCAAACCGTAAACTCTTAAGGTAGCGAGAATTTCGTTAAGACTCAAAGAGTCGAGAACAGGTAAGATTCGCAGCCTCGAGCCCTCAACAACCTTGGCCTCCTCCTTTTCTGGGCGGGCCGATGCCGCCGCCGCGTCACTGTCAGGGTCTAGATTATGTCAGCACGGCCGCAATCACCAACTATTAGAACGATAATAATAACGAGGCGGCGCCGCAGCATAAGCCAACTGACGAAGGCCCATTGGTTTTGCTGGTGCCTGTCCGCGAGTCAGCTACCCGTCATTGACCCCTCTGGACCGGGTAAGCCAACATGGTTCAATCATCATTCCTTCTCTGCATGCAACATGGGTTGAGAGCGAGTCGCGACAGGCCCGCTTTTCTTGCGGCCAGTCTGAGAAGTAGACGACAAGAGCGACCGTGGATCGTGGACAAACAGGATGGCTTTGCATAGGTCGCCTCAGCAGACCAAGGCCATGGTACAAGCTATCTATGGCGCTTATTCCATGAAGCTTACCTAGGTAAGTCCGTGAACAACCTTCGCAACAACAGGCGCGGACGGTTTTTCGGCATAGATCGGACCTCCAACCCCTGCGTTGAAGACAACATACCAACGAGGTGCCTCGAAAGCACTCTACGCTTGGTCCATGATTGGTGCTCTTCGCTGTCTCACCGTAGCAGTCTAGGTCACGACTTGAGCACTCTTTTTTTTCTGTGGTAAGTTGAATCTCGAAGGTGGTGCCAGTGGGAGTGACGTAAGGTATTTAATGCTCCTTTGCCCTCCATCACTCATGCGATCGCATCCTCCTCTTTTCGCTTAACCCCTCATCAACAGAGTCCTTAAAGCCACTTACACTCTTTGCATTGGTATTGCAGCTAAAGCAAGCATAATCACGACCGCAATGGCAGGCTTCGCGTTTGCAAATTCACTTGATAAAGTTCCCGGTGACAGAACTCTCCCCGCGGAGTTCACAATCAAAGCTCCCCCATCGACAGACGTGTGGGCAAAGCCACCCTCAACCGAGCGCTTCAATGCTCCTATCCTTTACAAGTCCGTTCCGCTGGACGCATTCAAGCGTGCCAGAGTCGCATTATCGGCCAACTGGCGCCAGCAATACGACCAGGGTGGCTTGATTGTCGTTCTCAACGGAGCCAATGGAAGTCGCAAATGGGTTAAGACTGGTATCGAGCTCACCCACGGCAAACCTCACTTGAGTACTGTGACTAGGGACCGCTGGGCAGACTGGAGTCTATTTCCAGTTCCATCAGGTGGCGCAGGGGCAACGCTGGAGATTGTCAGAGAGCCCGACAACAGCTTATGGATCTACCTTGTCGAGGGGATTCAAAAGGCGCCTATCCGGGAGGTGACTTGGGTCTTTGCTGAGGAGGATGTCACTGATATCTGGATTGGTGTCTATGCAGCAAGGCCGTCAAGTGAAGGAGGGGATCTAGTTGTGAATTTTGGCTCGGTGGTGGTTGATGTGGCGGATTCGGCTAGAAAATAGTCATTTCTCTTCAGAATTAGTTGGATTATGCTCATTTCTAGATCTTTGACGTTGATACTGCGAAGCCTGCCTGCCTTAAGTATAGGCAGTGCTATATGAAAGTTCGCTAGTTTACTCTGTGCTGACTTATGGGCCGCTATACTATACGTACGACAAAGCTTTAGTAGGTATTGAACGGGTGACCCTGGAGTCCTCATAATTCTTCATACTTGCTTATCAAATTCCTTGCCTGGACTGCTTGAGCAGTGCTCCCTGTGCTTAATGGTGGTTACATTGATGTAAGGCTGCATCGGATTTTCTTGCCCTTGGACCTAACAACTTACGCAGTGTATGGCCGTCTTCTTTGCTGAAGGACCACATAGTGCTTCTTGATTTTAGGAGACAGCAAACTGAACTCACTCTCCACAACCGAATATAAACTTTATTTACGGAAACCATGTGCATCGCTGAACATGGAGCAGTACTGGGCAAGCGCTTAGTTCCTCGGAGGTCTCACAGTCGGATGGACTCCCGAGGACCAGGCACCTATACCCTGTCTGTATATTAGGTATTATTTTGAAGAGCGAATCCAAAAAGGCGAGGAGTTTGTCGCATGTCCAACGAAAAGAAGTCGGGGAAACACCGATGGGGGCGGCTTTCGCGGCAGTGGGCGACGGCGCTCTTTGTACAGGTCCGATAGTCAAATGATTCGGTCGACCATCGATTATTTAAGTGCTGACATTATTGAGAATGTGACGCGTTTTCGGAGAATTTCCTGTTGCTTTGACCCAAGTCCTCCAAAGAACCAAGACTCCAAGACTCCAAGCCCAGGCTCCAACAGCACAGCGGTGGAGGCCTGGCGCCTGGAGGCTCGATACGAGACCAATGTGGGTATTTGATCAGGAATCATCAAATTTGACCTTGGGAACTTTTGTCATATCATTCTGCTCATTACGCGCTGTTGGAACTTGGAAAAGGATGGGTGCTGACTGCTGAATTGTCCTGTAAGGGGGAGTTGGGCAAGTATGATCTCCACGAATCTGAGTCAACCCAATACGAAGGATGGATCCCTTCATTCTGCCAACATATCTTGGGAGGTCTGTCCTGAAAATTACAACGAATTCGAGACTGAGAGCCTAGTGGGGTGGAAATGATGAAAGACTCGGTGTATCAAACAGATGAGGTTTAGAGTTGCTTGTCCGGCGGTCCCCGGTCCCCGAGTTCCGACATCACGCCAGGTGATCTTATCATATCTGATTCTTTCCGCCCACTTACCGCGGTGAAACCGTGACTCTGGCGATCTTACGTAGTTCGACGCCCATGCACGCCCCAAGAACTGCAAATATTTTGCAGCAGGTGCGTCGCACAAGGTAAAATCCATCAAATCAAATCAAATCGAGTTGGGCAAGAGAAAGTGCGTCGGTGGGTCACAGACTCGAGTCAACACAGACGTGGGATAATTCTTCGAGTCATCACTGGGTATAAATCACGTGCCCATTCTGCTATGTATCCGGATTACGCCTGGACCGTAATTTGGCTTCTTCCGGCTTTGCCAAGTTGTCGTTCTCCCGTTTCCCCACTGTATTGGGGTTCTCCTGGTGTGTTTTGCCACTCACTCCCCGCCTCATCACCACGACCTTCTCCGAAGTCTGAACCACACACCCTGCATTCCCCTGACGCCCAATGCGACAGTAAGGGTATTCAGCCAGCACCACGTTCCAATTGTCTTACGAGATGATAAGTCGTCAAGGTACCCAAGGTTGACGCCCAAGATCTTGACAATTTCCACCTGCTGAAGAGCCCCGCAGCCTATTTCATCACCTTCAGCCGTTGGTTGATTTCAACATCTTCAATCCCTACTCAGCCTCGCGCGGGAAGCCTATAGGCTCATCCCAGTTGCCGAACTATCGACTTGCATAAGTGTCGCCTGACGACCGTGGGGCCTGCGGTGTTGAACGCTGGGAGTTCAAGGACACAAGGAATCTGGTTTCTTGCAGGTCAGGAGGGCCTTCCCTCGCTCGTGTCTACACTGTACCCCAGCTTGATTCCTCGCTTCTTGTCTCACTGTACCTATTCTACTGCCCACCCTATGCTTTATTGTCACTTGAAACTTCACGGTCAGCTTGGGTGCCTCGTTCCGTGTTGGCGCGGCATTGCTTTTTTTCCTCTCACCTACCACTAAGATACCCCTTTTCGTTGGCTGGTGTATATTTTCTTTTTATATCTTTCAGGTGGATCTGGCTGGCTCAGATCTCAGATCGTAATAGCCGTGCGCTGCCACTACTAAACATCTGACTGCTCACCTCTTCTGCCCCGATTTCGTTTGCTCAATCTTCTCGACCTTCTCGACCCTCTCAACCCGCTCAATCTTCTCGCCCTTCTCACACTCCGTCTTGCCGCTCAGACTTCCTCAAGCCAACGATCGATCTCCAATTTCCTGTCTTAATAAATGGACGTTTCTCGAAGCAAACTCACTTATTGTCCATTTTCCTCATCACTTGCAACCGTCTCGAGATGCCCCTGCTTGAACCCAGAGCAACCGCATATGGCACGTTCGACGACATGCGACGAGATTCTGAGGACGAAGGAGACCGCCTCCTAACGGAGGGATACATAAGCGATGATGGTAGTAGCGCGGTAACGTCGGTTGATTCGGTCCAGGAGGGTGTAAGGAAAATTGAAGCAATCAACCTTACATGGACAACCCGAACGCTGGTCATAGCGTATATCAGGTGAGTCTACACATCGCCAGCGGAGGTAGGTTGTATCGACCTAGTCTAACTTGGCTACCAGCATTTTCCTCATGGCCTTCTGCACATCTCTGGAGGGCCAGACTATCATGTCACTCTCCGCTTATGCGACCAGCGCATTCAGTAAACATTCCTTGATCTCTACAGTTCTTGTTGTCCAGAATGTTGTTAATGGTGAGTGATTTGACTTCGTCTGCTATGACCTATGGCTGACATATTTTTTTTCATGTAGCTGTCATTAAGCCACCAATGGCCAAGATAGCCGACGTTTTTGGCCGATATGAAGCATTCTGTGTCAGTATTCTGATATACGTCCTCGGCTATATCCAAATGGCTGCGTCGACGAACGTTCAGACGTACGCCTCCGCCCAGATTTTCTACTCAGCCGGATCTACAGGGTTACAAATCCTTCAACAAGTTTTCATCGCCGATAGTAGTAGCCTTCTCAACAGGGCACTTCTAGCTCTTCTTCCGGAGTTGCCGTTTCTTGTTACGGTCTGGATTGGACCCACGATTGCCAACGCAGTGCTCAAGAATAGCTCGTGGCGCTGGGGGTATGGGATGTGGTCGATCATATTGCCGGCCTCGTTTCTTCCGTTGGGGCTCTCATTACTGCTCAACCAACGGAAAGCTAAGCGGCTGAACTTGATCAAAGAACGGCCCCATCACCGGCGCGGATTTGTTGCGGCGGTCCGTCGCACTTGGTATGACCTTGATATATTTGGACTAACGCTGCTTTCTGCCGCCGTCACATTGATCCTTGTTCCTCTTACTCTCGCCGCAAACTCAAAGAATGGGTGGAAGAACAGCAATATTATTGTGATGATTACCGTGGGGGTTGTTTGTCTCATACTTCTGCCTTTCTGGGAAACCTCAAAGAAGCTTGCGCCCAAACCTCTTCTCTCCCTCCATCTTCTCAAACAGCGGACTGCACTCGCAGGATGCTCCTTGGCATTTTTCTACTTCAGTACGCCCCGGCCCCTTGAACTACAAGCTGTAATACTTGCATTTACTAATGAAACCTAGTGGCCTTTTACTTCTCGGTCCAGCCATATCTCTATTCCTACTTGCAAGTCGTACAGGGATACGACGTTCCCACGGCTGGCCGTGTTACTCAGACCTTTGCATTTACATCTACTATCGCTGCTTTCGGAGTCTCGCTCCTCATCAAGTATACACGTCGCTATCGTGTATATGTGACTATTGGCTGTGTGGTCTATATGTCGGGTTTGCTGCTGATGCTATTGTACCGTAAGGAAGGTAGCTCGCCGCTGCAAATTTTGGGAACGCAGGTCATCGTGGGTGTGGGGGGCGGCCTCCTCAATGTTCCCGTACAGCTCGGTGTTCAGGCGTCGGCCAGCCACCAGGAAGTTGCCGCCGCTACGGCTATGTTTCTGACGTCCATGGAGATGGGCGGTGCTGTAGGTGCTGCTATCGCCGGGGCCGTCTGGACCCATAATATTCCGCGCAAGCTCCGTCTTTACCTCCCCGACGAGTACAAGTCCGAAGCTGGCGAAATTTTTGGAAAGCTGACCAAGGCCTTGTCTTATGAAATGGGAACACCAGTTAGAGCTGCCATCAATCGTTCATATCAAGAGACGATGAATAAGCTTCTGGTATTGGCTCTAATAGCAACACTCCCGCTGATCCCGTTAAGCCTGCTCATGTCCAACTATAGGCTAGACAAGGTGAGTCGCATCATGAGAGAAGCCAGGCGACGCATTCATTGAGCTAATTAGAGTAGATGAGCGAAACAGCTGATCACCAAACGGTTCCAACTGATCGATCTGAATCAAGAGAACGGACGAAACGAACATGAAGACTATGCAAGTCTTTATGATTTGTGGGTTCGACTGGGCTTGCCGTCTCATATCATCACAGACTCGATGCGGTTGCCTTAAATTGGCATGTTGAACACGCCTCTAGCTTCACGATGCAGCCTTGTGACCCTTTCTCATGGTTGTGCTTGCATGCGGAACATGCATTAAGATTGGAAGAGGCGTTCTGAAGCTCTACTTCTTCCGAGCTTCGGCAGTAGTACGCACATACATTTCCCACTTTCAGCGGATTCCTGTACTTTTGTTATAAAGCATCTTCTCGGCGTACTGGTAGCGATTTCAACTATCACGGATGACAACAGAATCACCGCTCACGCGGGAATCATTTATCTATACAGTGTATATGGATAGAACAATAACAAATAGACCAAATATAGCATGATATGATATATGCCAGTTCTAGACTCGACACTGAGAACTTGGAATGGGCCACTCTGCTCTTCTGCATCCATGGAATGGTGACGAGCCAAGGAAAGAACCCTGTCATATCAAACGGCAGCGATGAGACCCCAGATAGATTGAGGGGGGTGAGACGCAGCGTCAGAGGAATAGATGCGATGCATACAGCCTGGAGGGAATTGGATAGTCTGTGGTCCATAGGGTGTGATTTCCTTTATCGCTGATCAAGGCTGCCTGCTCGGCGCGTAGACGAGCGACTCGTAGGGCATTTTCAGACACCTTGAATATTACAACCTGAATATCATTGGATGAAAGAGGGCGCGCAATGTCCATGATTGGAGGAATGAGGTTGATGTTTGACTTTTCTTCTGGCTCCCAGATGAGGGAGTCAGGTTGAGGTGTTGATGAGCTTTGATATGCTAGTTATATGCTAGTTTGCCCACCCCCTCCTTCAACTGTTATCCATCCCTCCTCCTTCCTTCTGTCTTGCATCGCCAGTATTCTCTCATTTGATCGCAACTCTCTTCGTTTCGTACAATCAAGAAGACCTTCACGTCCACTTTCTACGTCTATCTAATAATTCGCGTCCGCTGAAAGTCCATCCCGAAACCATCCCCTCCCTCGTTGCTGGTGCCGCGGCTCTCCCACCTCCACCATCTGCACCTAGTCTACCCCTCATTGTGAAAAGTCATCGAGCTTCCTCCGGATCGTCAACCATCTGGAAATCGAAGAACCCCATCAGTATCAGGCAGCAGGGAGAAACGGGAAACTTCCTTTCGAGTTTAGACCGTGGTTGATTCTGGGTGAGTTGTCGCTCGCAGTCGTGGCAGTAGATTGTAAGTTGCATTGCTTTTTCTCCGTGAATATTATCATTTTACTCTTAATTTCAATCACGGCATTTCTCCAGAACATGTCTTGATTGACTTAGCTGTGATATGTTGTTTGTTTGCTTTTGTCTATCTGAGCTTTTTTCCCCTGTCCCCTGATCTTCACTATTTTGGAGGTTTGGAAATCTGCACCCGTGAAAGAAAATTAAGCTACTCGGGGTTGTCCGACTGTGATAACAAACGGATGAACACAGAAAGGTCCGGCCAGAGACTACGCTAACCCGTGTGTTCCAGCAGCTTTTCACTGGCAATAATAATCGCCTTCCGCCTCGACCGTCCCACATTGGCTGGCCCTCTGTTCTTTCACCACCAACAGCATCATTCACCGCACCCAAACCTCTGTCAATTCTAGCGGCTCTTGCTCATCGGTGTCCCCTTTGTCCCCTATCTGAAGTTCTGAACTTCCTTCTCTCCATCTCCGGCCTGCCTCGCTCCTCCCTGCGATCGATCTCTCTCCTCCCCCCCATTCACCGCTCCTGTCTCCTATCCTACCTGTCTCGGGTCTAGACACGACAGCCTTCAACCGAACTCCGTCCTTTTTACCAGGACATCAGATTAGCTCGATATTCCAAAATGGTCGTAGCTACTATCAAGTACGTCGCTTCTTTGTTTCCAGCTCTCGCCATATCTTGTCTCCTTCGTCGAGACTGCTCCCATTGCGCCACCCCTTTTCGAGGCATATCAATCGTCCCTCTCTTATCAGCAAGTTGCTAACTCCGCGGGTTTCACTATGACAGATGTGTTGTGGTCGGTGATGGTGCTGTCGGCAAGACCTGTCTCTTGATCTCATACACAACGAACAAGTTCCCTTCAGAATACGTGCCCACCGTATTTGATAACTATGCCGTGACTGTCATGTAAGTGACGTTTATGCTTTTCGCCCGATATTTGCAAGCCTTCCATTGCCCCACGCTCTCTTCTCGCTCTGCGATGCGCCAAAAAATATCCCTTTCTGCCCATTTCTCGCCCAAAGTCCCGATCTCACACCACAGTTCTCTTTCCCATCTTTTACTGATCGCGGGGGTTTGAAATAGGATCGGTGATGAGCCTTACACCTTAGGATTGTTCGATACCGCCGGTCAAGAGGATTACGATCGGCTTCGTCCTCTTTCATACCCACAGACAGATGTGTTCCTGGTCTGCTTTTCCGTGACTTCCCCGGCATCTTTCGAGAACGTACGCGAAAAGTGGTTCCCCGAAGTTCATCATCATTGCCCTGGTGTCCCGTGCTTGATTGTTGGGACGCAAGTCGATCTCCGCGACGACCCCGCCGTTCGCGAGAAGTTGTCCCGGCAGAAGATGCAACCGATTCGCAAGGAAGATGGCGATCGCATGGCCAAGGATCTAGGCGCCGTGAAATATGTTGAATGTTCCGCATTGACCCAATACAAGCTGAAAGATGTATTTGATGAGGTGGGTTTCAGCTCTATTAGGCTGTTGAACTGCATAATTGACCGATCTCCATTTCTAGGCCATTGTTGCTGCGCTCGAACCCGCCCCTAAGAAGCGGTCGAGGTGCGTTCTGCTATAGATAAGCACTCCACATACACACACTGTGGAACGGACTAGTACTTGTCTTGGTAAAGAAACTGGGCCCCTTGTTTATAACCTTTGTGACTTTCGCATGTGTCGCGTCGTGTCGGGACGGTTGAGGGGTTTGAAATGAGCTTGATTCGGAACACACAATGGCTTGCGAATTATACGAACACTTTCAGCTCTTCAGTGTTTGGTCGATCCTTAAACGGAGTTCTAGTTACTTTCCGTGGATGGGTTTCTGCATAATGGTTGTGATGTAGGGACCTGACCCCATTCACTGCCTGCTTCTCACGGCCCACTATCCATATATTTTTTTTTGAATGCTGCCATGAAAAAATTATACGAACAAGCAGCCTCGTCTCCCACCAGCAGATTACATGGCCTTTTATCCCGTTACACACCCTACGCCTATTGTCCCTTTTGAAACCTAGCCCTATTACCCCGATTATCCCACCGCGCTCCTTCCGTCCCGTCGTTGCGCCTCCGTTCCTTGCCTATTTTCACTCCTTTCACAACAGCTCTCATCGTCTGAACTTGGCGTTGGAAGTCGAGGCGTCCTGTTTTGGTTGGCTCCTGGTTCGATATGTTCTTTTCTCAATTTGCTGTAATGCCCACTGCATTTACTGTGCCATTTTAACACCCCCCAGTTTCACCGAGACGTGGACTAGATAGCACAGATATATCCAATATGAAGACTAAAGTTTCTTGATTCATCTAGTTTGCGCAAGGCTATGTATTATTTGATTGATGCCTGTTGATGGCTGACAATACAAGGTCTTGCAAAACCTCTGCTACCCGATGTAATTTCCCGTCATATCTATTGCTGCTGGGGAGCGGGATTGTTCACTGAAAGCGAAGGTTTACCCTTAACTTAAACTCTTTGCCAAACCAGGTTATGGATTGACTTTGATTTCATTATCTTATCTACATGTCTCATATCTCATTTACAGTTCGTCCTTAGGCACGGACTCAAGCTCAGACTCTGGAGCGGAAGCACTCTCCTTCCGTCCGTACCACCCACCCAGATCCTTGCCCGCACCGGCCTTGACCATGCTGGTAATGATCTCGTACGTAACCTGCGCAGCAGCCAGAGCAGTCGTCTCGCCCTTGTTGTCGTAACTGGGCGACACCTCGACGATATCCGCGCCAACAATGTTAAGCTTCTCCAGACCGCGCAAGATCCGGATGAATTCACGGGTCGTCCAACCACCGGGCTCCGGTGTTCCAGTTCCAGGGGCAGTAGCAGGATCAAGGACATCGATATCAACGGATAGATAAACGGGCTGTTCTGAGTCGAGACCGATACGCTGGATGATCTTATCAACGACGCCTAACGGTCCACCGAGCTCGTCGATATCGTCGGCATGGATGCGCATGAATCCCTGCTCGGGGGTACCAGGGGCCGTGTAGTCGCTGTCGTCGACGCCGGTGAGCCGGGTGCGTAGTCCCGCATGCGCAGAGGTCGAATTGCAAATGAGTCCCTCGCGACTGGCCTTGTGGAAGAAGCTACCGTGGTTAAACGCCGCCTGCTCGGACTGCCAGTACGCCGAGTAACGAACGGGGTTCCAGGTGTCGAGGTGAGCGTCGAAATGGAGGACCGTGATAGGTTTCTGGTAGATCTGGTACAGAGCTCGGAGGGCCGGCAGCGCAACGCTGTGGTCACCGCCGAGGGTGACGAGCTTGGACTTCCCTGCGGAGATGCCCTTCGAGCCGTACTCGGATGAGGCGCTGGTGATGGGGGTGCGGGAGCCTAGTTCCAGGAAGGCTTCGTACATCTGGCGCTCGGCGAGGCCGTTGTCGAACGGCGTGATGGGGATGTCGCCGCAGTCCTTGACGGTGGCCCAGGAGCTGTAGGGGTTTATCCCCGCACGGGTGTTGTAGGAGGTCCCGGCCATTTGGCGGGCGCTGGCAGCGCGAATTGCGCGCGGGCCGAATCGAGCTCCTATATGGGTTCAATGCATTTAGTTATGAATGCGAATGATAGATTGAGAGCCTGGGTATACCTGGTCTGTAGCTAACCGCTGTGTCGAATGGAGCGCCAATGACGGCGATGTCGTACCGTTCATCCGGCTCAACGAGGCATTTGACCGGCTTTAAGTGCGCAAAGCTGGCGTGTCCGGAGAAGGACCACTATACTGCTTGTCA
Organism: Aspergillus asperescens; assembly: GCA_027569075.1. Lineage (NCBI taxonomy): Eukaryota > Fungi > Ascomycota > Eurotiomycetes > Eurotiales > Aspergillaceae > Aspergillus > Aspergillus asperescens. The sequence continues at coordinate 101,607 of JAPDEH010000068.1, read as the reverse complement.
GTAATTCATATAGCAATCAATGCGATTTGAACTGCCTACCTCCTGATCCCATTTCTTCAAGAGTTCCTCCCTCACATGCTGTGGAACAGCTTCGTCGTCATGATGAGCGTGAGACAAGGCCGTACCCGCCAAGGCAAGCAATCCAGTCCAGGTCAGCTTCATTATGAACCCAGAGCCCGATATGCACAGACACAGAAGAACAGTATATAAGTCAAGAAAGACACCAGCGAGTAAAAGAAAAGAAGGAAAAGACCTTAATATATCTGGGCAAGTATGGAAACTGTGGAGCATAGAGCTGTATCGTAAGTTGGTACCAGGTTGTGCGATACTCTCTTATCGATAGCAGCAGAACCACTGATTGGCTGTACCCGCCACAATTTGCTGCCTGGCTGCCTGGCTGCCCTGACGTCGTTCAGACTTTCCTCTTCGGGCCATCTTGACTTCTTGCCTTTCTCATAGAATCATCAATCACCATCCTTCGGCTTCGTTGTCATTGCATCTGCGCCTGTGTTTGCTCCTTGGAGATTGATTTTCCGATTGACCCCAACGGCCCCAGCCCCTCTCTACACTTGCCGTCCATAGCGAACAGAACAAGATGCCATGCGGCGGGTTGTTGTAACAGGTCTCGGTGCGGTGACACCACTGGGTGTAGGTGAGTGATCCTATTTTGTCTTGATATTACTCGATAAGCCACACATCCTACACCGTTTTCTGATCGGGGCTATCGTTCGGTTCCTCTTGAAAACAGCGGGCGTATCTCGCAGTCAAGGATGGCGATTCTGCAGCCTTCTCCCTTCTCCAATGTCTCCACTTCCCGAAGGGGAAGGTTAGTGGCCAACGCTGGCGATTCCAAAGAAGATAGCTAGACACGATACAGACGGCGCTGTACTTCGAGTCTCTTCACATGGCTCGGCTGGGCCTTTGGCTTTGCTTTACATGCATTCTTATTTTTTGTCTTAATTTGTCATCATCCATTGATTTGCCCTCCGCTCAACCACTGAACTATTCATTCTATAGGAGTTCGTCGGACTTGGAAGCGTCTATTAGATGGCCATTGTGGTATCGTAAATATCAAGGATCGGGATGCTAGATTCGCGGACTTGCCATGTCACATTGCAGCGGTAGTTCCGAGTGGCCCTCGCGCCGAGGGCCGATGGACGGCATCGGAGTGGTTGAGTAGAGATGTAAGTATGTGCCTTGACGAGTTCCTTTATTTCCCCTTCACACGGATAGAATTATCACGGCGTGTCTATTGCTAGGTGTGATGTAAGGAGGCTAAAGGGTGGCAGGATGAGCGCAAGATGGCGCGATTCGCCCAGTATGCATTAGCTGCTTCGGAAGAGGCGCTAGAGGATGCAGGGTGGAAGCCAAAAGCTGTTGATCAGCTAGAAGAGACGGGCATCTGTCTAGGATCCGGCATTGGCAATTTCGACGAGATATACAACACAGTTGTGGCGTATGAGAAAGGAGGTTACCGGAAAGTGTCTCCTTTGTTTGTGCCGAAGCTGTTGATCAATCTCGGCGCTGGGCATTTATCTATGAAGTATGGCTTTATGGGCCCGAACCATTCTGCAACTACTGCATGTACTACTGGAGCACATTCTATTGGGGATGCTGCTCGTTTCGTCTCTTGTGGAGATGCGGACGTGATGCTCGCTGGCGGAGCGGAGTCTTGCATCCATCCGCTTGCAGTGGGAGGCTTTGCAAGGGCACGAAGTCTGGCGACGGGCTTCAATGACCGTCCCGAGAAGTCCTCGCGGCCTTTTGACGCAGATCGTGAAGGGTTTGTGATTGGTGAGGGTGCAGCAATGGTGATTCTAGAGGTATCTCTCTCTCACCTGCAGCTAACGCAACAAACAATGGAGCTAACTTTATTATCTTGCAGGAACTAGAACATGCTAAAGCAAGAGGTGCTCATATATATGCAGAGCTGAGAGGCTATGGCTGTTCTGGTGATGCCCATCATATGACCGCCCCAAAGGAGGATGGCAGAGGGGCTCTGCTAGCGATGAAGAAAGCTCTCAAGGGCGCTCGTTTTGAGCCATCTACTGTCGATTATGTTAACGCCCATGCGACCTCGACCATTGTCGGCGATGCAGCTGAAAATGCGGCAATCAAGGCCTTCCTCCTTGGCCCGGGGGGTAAACGGCAGGCGGCGGATGTGAACATCAGCAGTACCAAGGGAGCTATAGGACATCTACTCGGCGGAGCGGGGGCCATCGAGGCTCTACTCACAGTCCTTGCTATCCACAATGTAAGTCTTGTTTAGTGGTCTTGCAAGCTCGGCTAATTACCTTCTAGAATGTAATGCCTCCTACCATTAACCTGGACCGTCTAGCCGATGGGTTCGACTGTAACTACGCGCCAAACCAAGCCCAGGAACGCCGTATTGACGTGGCGCTGACCAACAGCTTTGGATTTGGAGGCACTAATAGCAGCCTTTGCTTCTCTAAGCATGATTTAGGAGGTGTATAGTATCTACTAAGGTCGAGTGTATTTGTACGATATTTTAGATATGTAATGTAGTTACTATATCTATAGAGAACCCCAATACTGAATCGCTAAGTTCGTTACGTTAAGAGGATAAATTGTTCGCAGCAATAAATCAAATGAACTTATAATTTAAATTTTCATTTCAAGTATTTAAACTCGTAATAAAAGAGCCAGCTGTAGTTGTGGTACTGATGATGTTGATGAGAGACTTTTTGTTGGCAGTGAAAACGCCGCATCAATTTCCCCCATCCAGTCTTCTCTTCCTCGATCTCAACCCAATTGAACCCAGTGCTCTTGGGAACTCATCAAACTACTAATAAAAGTTGAATTTGGTGGTGATGACATCCAACTCTTCAGTTCTATATCAGAATACCTCCGCCACAGTCTTCCTAATCGACATCCCGACCTCCATTGAACTAGCACAGGAACTGTCATCACGGCCACACCCAGGTGCTACAACACCCCCAAACAGCTCTGTTCCCAGAGACCCACACGAAATAAAGCAGAGACATATTTTATCATCGCCCGCTTTAGAAACACCATACCCAGCAACTTTCGAGCCAAAATCAGAGGCTGCGCGGGCGAAAGTTCTCGCGCGAATCCCACGATCTGAGAATGAGATCCATGAGGACATTGCGCCTATTGTGTCCGATGCCTTAGATGACATTCGGAAGAACTATCGTCAGGACTCGGAGTGGTGCCATTCTAGGTATCTTTTAGAAGAGGATGGGTCAAAAGAGTCGGCGCAGAACAACGGGCACCCTGCGTGGGTAGCTGGCGTTCGCCTTGGACGGAGAGAAAGAGGGAAGAAACGAAGAGCGGAAGAGGAGAATGTCTCAAGGAATGGCCAAGGCCATGACGAAGAGGATGGTAAATTCCATCCTGAATACTTCGGCCTACGAGCCTGTCAACGCGGCTCTGGTCTTGCAACCGATGACCAGATTCAGCCGCCTCTGGTTCTGTCGCCGGGAAGAAACAGGTTCGAGGACGAAGCGGAGTTATGCAACAATGTTGTGAAGAACACATCTCCGGAAACTGCGATAGTCGAGATATCGTTTAAGTCGGTTAGAGGGTTTAATGTTGATGCTGAGAAGCAAGGGCAAGCTCGGGTATTCATCCTACCAGCTCTATCCAATTTCATACTATGCAACCTACCAATATCAGCACCGTTAACGGACATGGAATACACAAATCCGATACCGAGTCTCCCACCAGACAAAAAGTTCAACCTCATCGTCCTCGATCCGCCGTGGTCGAATAAATCCGTCCGTCGTAGCGGCCATTACCAAACACAAACTTATCTTGATAGTGAGCTGCTTTTGGTGTACATCTGCTCCATACTCACGGTACATTCATATTTACCTTCCCAAGATAAAAATACACAGGAAAACCAATCAAATCTCTCTATCGCCGCTGCATGGATCACCAACTCCGCCAAAGCAAGAGAAGCGGCATATGGGTCTCTCACAAGAGCAGGCTTCTCCATCTGCGAAGAATGGATATGGGTTAAGACGACTGCCGATGGCCAACCCGTAACGCCAATTGAAGGTGTCTGGCGGAAACCGTATGAGGTCCTTATTATTGGGAAGAGGGGGCCTGGTTCCAAGAGTGGTGCTACTGGTGATACTATTTTGAGAAGAGTTATTGCTGCTGTTCCAGATGTTCATTCTCGGAAGCCGAATTTGAGAGAGGTGTTTGAGAAGCTCTTCTTCACATCCAAGTCTGGTACCGCTCTTGTTCGGTACTCAGCACTAGAGGTCTTTGCTCGGAATTTAACTTCTGGGTGGTGGGCTTGTGGTAATGAGGTTCTTAAGTTCAATTCGGGGGATTGGTGGGTTGATGATTGACCTATTTTATACTCTAGTACTTGCTTTCGGTTTATGAAATGTGCCTTAGGTCGTTGAATGGCTAGTATTCCGTGAAGATCGGTATCACATAGGCTGGCTCGCGCTCTAGACATCTACTAGAGTTAATCCCAGCTAAACTTTTGGGAACCTCTTAATAAGGAAAAAGAATCAATCAAAAACGCCCCCCAAACTAACGAGACTAAACCGTAAATCCGGGTTCCCTCCCTTTGCTTCAACCTCCAAGAACCTCCTAACCCCTAACTCCAACGCCCTCTCACTCAAGGCATCCTCTTCTGGGCCAAGAACTCCTCGCTCCAACGGCCCTCTCCTCCTCCCATCAAGCTCCCACAACTTCCCGTCACCCGCCTTAACGAACGCCACAAAATGCAAGTCCACATCGTCCTCAGCCCCAGGCGCCTTCGTATCCCCCAACCTCGCCGCATCGGCATGAGCACTCTCTAACGCCTTACTCTCATACAACAGATCCGCCCTCTGAACCGGCGCCAAACCCTCCGCATCTTTCAGTAGGCCTTCCAAATCCGACCCAGGGAGAACATGATTTCTCGCCTCGCCATTCGATACCGAATGGAGGAGCCCGATAAGCCCGCACGCATTCCGGATTGTCTGCTTAAACCACATGACTGGTTCCTGGGGCCCCGAGCCAGAATATTCGGGTAGGGAGCTATCTTCTGCGATGCGGGAGGACTCGTAGGTGTTTGAAACGGGGAAGACGAGGAGGAGGGCGTGGGAGGGCCGGGGAACGAGAGCGAGGAGGTCTGGTTCGTCGAGGGAGAAGACGTCTGTGAAGCCGAGGGCTGGGGAGAGACCGAGTTGGTGAATTAGATGGGACATCACCTCGGGGTTGTTTTCTGTTTTAAGAATTTCTCAGGTTAGTTTTGCGGATGTTTGGTGGTTGGGATGGGTGGGAGGTTAAGTACCGAGGGGCACGAAGGCCTTGCTGTTTTTGGGGACGTCTGGTCGCTCTGACATGGTTTCGGATTTCTTTTGTTGGTAGTATCAGCTGGTATGGGTATATTTTTGGGATGTGACTAGAAGGTGTGTAAGTGTGGTGTTGGAGAGTTGAGTGAGGGGAGGATGAGTGGTGTTGCGGGGTTGGAATTGATCTGCGGCGGCTGAAAGCGGAGGGCCATTTAGCAGAGGTATAGTAATCAATCACTTATTAATTTAGGTATGAAGGTAGAAACCATGTATTTGTCATTCATTCGTCATTCATAAGTGTCTATGCTAATTATCTCCAGTCGGCTTCGTTTTCTGCTTGAGAGGAGCATAGATATCCGTCCATAGCTCGCTCGCCTCCCCCAGAAAGTAGGTCAAGCTAACGTCTGCCATGCTCACCTCTTCATCCCCAGAGAGAGTCTCCAGCTGAGAGATGAGATTCTCCAGCCCAAATGCCTTCCCAGTAGCCTGCGTAGCGCCAGCCTCAAGCATGACATTAACGATATGGATATGGAAATGGTAGTACGTCGGTTGGTCTGAAGCACGTTAGCCGTCACACACTCCAGTAAAGATATAGAAATCACTCACAATGCACATAAAGCTTCAACTGGTCCTCCTCCAGCTCCGGATACATCTTCACCGTCCCCTCGAGCACCCGCTGCCTCAGATACTTCAACCAAGGCACATGCTTCTTTTTCAAATCCCTCAAACTCCAAATATCCCGCCTATGCACCAAAGCCAACAAATGCAAAGACCCCATCGTTTTCCGATCCCAGTTCAAATCTGGCAGCATCAAGAACGCATCCTCAGGTCCGTGCCCCTCATCCCTCAGGATAATATCCTCCTGCTCCGTACGTCCCTCAAGAATATTAAAAACCCAACTCAACCGCCCCTGCTCTCTCTTCGCCTGCATGTAAGGTCGTACATGATCACGGTAGATCTCCGGCGTCTCAGTCACCATGCGCCGCACCTGGTCCGAGTATTTCTTGATATGTTGCTCCGTACATGGCCAGATGACATTCAGTTTGAGATCGTGTGATGGATTCCCATCGGCATCTATGCCCGAGGATGCTAAGTACCATCTGTAAATGTCATTGTCGCCGAGGTTGTTTACGCGTGTGATTGACGAGTGGAAGGCCTTTACGACGGCAAGCGATTCGGTTGCGAATGCGGTTCGTTCAGCGGCGAGGAGGCCTTGTTGGCCTTCAATTGATCCGAGGAGAACAATTCGGCGGCCATTTTGGTCTCAAATTTATGTTTAGTTCTTGTTTGAGGCAATGGTGAACTAGGGGTCATATTGCGGGGTGTGTTTAATATTATTCGGGGGTGGGACACACCTTGTTTGAGGAGTTTGGTAACCTCGAATTTTGAGATTAGTGCTTCAGGCGCAGACTTTTCGCCGTGGTTCGTCTCCATGATGAGGAATTGGAGAGTAGAGTAACGTATTATGATCAAGTTGGACTTCGAAATAATCTCGCTGCCCTCTGGCAGAATTTTTGGGCGGTCAGGGTTATCTATATCGAGGTTATGGTCTGAGTAAAGACCGAACATGAGGGGTAAGAATTCAAATCTGAATTGTATTTGACTTTCGAGACTTTATATACAGTAGACGATGTTTATATTAAGTAGACCGGGGGCGCGAAATCGGACCGGAGATCATAATACTCGGTATGAGGTCCAGGATCCCTTGTATCCTCTTCTACCTTGCGCTCAGAGCGTGGAAGTAGCGTGAGACCTGGAGGTTCAAGGCTCGCGGTATCCTGATGGGACGCAGTTTCCGATATCGCCTACGCAAAGTAGATCGCTTGCTTAAAATACCTTGGTGCTAGATCTCTTTCGCGACGCCTAGAGGCTGGGATTTATTTCATGCGGACCTAACCTTCTGGATGTGTAGGCATCAAGTACTCAAAGGAACGAGTCCGAGCCAACTTGCTCACGTAGACTTCTTCCCATCGCCATGCTCGGTGTGCATCTAACCCTGCAATCAGTCTCAAAATCATCAGAAAAAGGCAAATCACATACCGCCTCAGCAAATTTCACCCACTCTTCCACACCCTTGACGAAAGGATCATCAGCAGCTGGGATCGTCTCATGCCCCCAAACCATGTAGTCATCAAAAGTAGCTTGTTTCTCTAGTATCTTAACAGGTTCAAGCTGTTCAGTTTCCTCGCTCACACCTTCACTGTCCGTAGCTGTTGGGATTTCACGATCTGTATGCGCTGCCACAACTCCTGTTGATATGGTTAGGAAAAATTTCCTGTACCAAAGCTAAATACTGGTGGCAACTCACCCTCATATCCTTCAGGGATTCGAACTCGTCGGCCTCGTAATTTTCGACCTCGGAGGTATGCCGTCTGAAGGTTTTTGTCTTGAAACCAGTGAGTAGATGGAAAGGAGTAACGTCGGCTAAGCGCATGCTCACCTTTCTCATCCGCGGTAGGCACCCAATATCTGTCTAGTGTCTTCACAGGGCCATCGTGGTGGATACGACAAGGAAGGATATTTGGCGTGCAATTGCTCAAGGGCTCGTCCTTGGATTCCAAACTTTGTTGTGGGGGTTGAATGGCGAACATTGTGGTTGAATTAGGCGCAAATTAATGGAGAAGATGTCGATGACGCCGCCTCTATCACAATTCGTATAATGTGCTCAGAAGGCTCTTGAATATGGGTGGCTTGGGTGTCGTCGTGGAAATGTCCAGTTGGTTGATGTTGATGAGAAGACGCGTCGCGCTGACTGACCGCGTAAAGTGGGAGCGGAGCGGGAAGCAGGTTGCACAACAACCACTACTATAATCAGCTTCAAGACCTTGAGATTGATTGAGTCATTGTCATGACATAAATCTGCGGGTAGTTCTGGAAAAAAGCTGTCCTTCAAATGTTGTTATCTCCAGCTCAAAATGTTGTGTCTTTAAAGATCTGCACATGATAGGCCTACACATACTACAAATCAATGAAACAGTTGCAATGAAAGTACGATATAGAATAGAACTTGAAATGGTTCATTATCTGGGAATTGATTTACTTCTAGGATTACAAAAGTCTGGCCAAAGTATTTGCCAATTTGTTGAGATTGTACATTAAGCTCGTCAAGTCTGGGGTATATCAAAGACAGCTCTCACCTGCGCCTCACCTCTTGCGGGCCTTCTTTTTCTTTTTCTTCTTTTTCTTCTCATCCACCCCGTTCTCTTTGCTCTCCGGCGCTGCTCGAACCGGCCATTTCTTCAAATGTTCTCTTTCAAACTCATCCTTATCTCGCCGATACAGGAGCATCGTGGCCTTCGCATCCTCCACACTTGAATGAGCGCCATCCTGTATCTGCAACCCGAGGAACTCAGACGCCAGGATCTTCAGTCGAGGGGACCCCCCACCGGCAATTTTCCGATACGGAGGGTGTTTGCTGGTATCTCTGATGTCGCGTTTCGGGTGGCTGAGAAGAAGAGCATCCAGGTCATTCCGGAGAGCATGTCCCACAAGTATTCGTCCTTCAAGAATCTTCGCGACCTCTTTCTGTACATGTTCTAGTGCCCGAGCTTCCACCATATGCTTCGGGGCTATCCCACTGACGTGTGTCCGCCAATCCGTAACCATCTCCTTAGGCCGTACATATGAGTCGTATACTTGGTCGCTGTTGTAGTTGACGATACTGATTCGGGCAAGCGCAGAATCGTTGTCAGGATTAGGACCGACTCCAACCATTTCACAATCTACCGCAATGTATTTGCCTATCTCGACGCTTTAGGGACATTAGTAACAGCACTTCAAAAAAGAAGGTACAGTATGAAAATACACATGAGTATTGGGATACTGACGTTGAAGAACGGCCCTCATTATCTTTTGGAAGTGCCGCAGCTAAACTCCGGGAGACATTCGGGGTAGCATTTTCACCCCCTTCTGAAGGTCCTTGAGACATTCTCTTCCGTTTCGAGGCGTATGCAGTTTGTGAAGCGCGTTTTCCTGCTTCTGCGACGGGTTTCCGCTTCTTCACGATATCATTCTGGGCCTCGCGATCGGATCGTTTGCGCTTTGGCGTGGGGGCGGTGGAGACGTCCTTCTTCAAGGTCTCCTGCAGCTTTTTCCAATTGCTGGAGAGTGATTTTAGTTCCATTCCAATGTTAGCTGGTGTTATTGCATGATGAGCTAGGCTGGAGTTGAAGAAAAAGCGAAGAAATAATAATATATGTCTGCGGATCCAACTCCGCGCTAAGTAAAACGTGGTTGGTCTCGGTCTGACCCACCTACAGATATACAATACTCAATAATGATCTCACGCTCTTGAAAAACTTCAATCGGCGTCTAAAACTAATATAGTATTTGGAGTTCGCATTGTATTTACAAGTCGAAGTGCAGGCTCAGATTACAAGCACTGTTGAGTGTGAGAATTACTTTTATCCCGCCCGCCCATGGAAACATGATATCTAGTAGAGCAATATAAACAAATCTAATCATAGACCAGGCACCTTGAAATCTTTGTACGCCCATTTCTCTGTCACTTCTCTCTTTGCCTTTTTCGGTTGCGACACGGGCTTGCGCGCCTCGAGTTTGCCTTGAACGATCAACGTCCGGAATCGATCATCAAGGAGATTTCCTTCTGGCTTCAGTAGACGCAGCGAATCTTGCAGCTCGTCCGGAAGGACCACTTCCACCGGCTTCTCGGGGGCCCTGCTATAGTTAGTAAATAGAACCAGACAATTCGTTGTACGGAACATACCTCAGTTTCCCTAGAGGCTTCCGGCGCAAAGCAGTGTCATCGCCCTCATCAGAAGAGTCGTCAGCGTCACTACCTTGACGCTCTAGCTCTTGTTGCTTGACACGCTCTGAGATAGCCTTGGCTTCAGCAAGTTGCTCCTCCTTTTTCTTCGTCTGTTCCTCCCACTTGGCTTGCCTTTTAGCTTCCTTCCGTCGCTTTATCTTGTTCCTCTGTGTTTTCGTCTTTCTCTCCGGCCGCTTCTTGTTAAGCCATTCTGGCTTCTCGTACTCGCTCTCGAAACCTTCCCAGGCGCTCTCATCATCAGACTTAGCCTCTCCATCGTCACTCTGGGCCTCTTCAATCAGACGCAGTCGCTCTTGCTCCTTAACTTCTTCCTCCAACCGCTTTTTCTCCTCCTCGACGGCCTTTTGCCCTTGTTCTCGTAGGAGCTCGTCCCACTCTTCGAAAGTCGGATTGTAACTTGTACCAGCAGTTGGCGTTCGTACGGCTGGAACTGTCTTTCCATTGGCAGCGAGTGAGATAGGAGCTCGTTTCAGGGTCTCCGGAGCCACTTTCGGCTTAGGCTTTTCCAAATAATCGTACTGAGGATCGTCGAGCGGCGTCGGATCCGCCTCATCCGCCCAGGGATCGTAGATACCGCCGTCGCTGGCTTTCCCTATCGGGTTTCCCTCCTTAGCCACATGCTTCAAGCGTTGCCATTCCTTGCGGCTAATCCAGTCGCTCTTGTGCTTCTTGGTTTTGGGCTCGATGACACCGTCGGTCACTTTGGAGCTCCCACGTTTCCGAGTGTCCACTGCCACGATCGCAGATCTTTGAGCGAGAATCTCATCTGATTTTAAAACCTTTTTGTTCTGTTTCCGGTATGTGTCGCGGATTTCCGATGAGCCCTTTGTGTCAATGACGAATAGTTCTTCCGAGGGTTTCTCTGCTAAAACACCTCTGTGGTCAAATAGTCAGTAACAACGTAGTGACAAATTATCAGCGAGTAAATCGTACCCTTTAATTTCTTCATCCTTCAACAGACGGAGGCCTTCTTGAACCTCCGAGACATCCACATTTTTGCGCCAGGCCTTCTTGCCTTTCCTCGAAGGTTGGCTGAACTGCCGAGGTGCTTGCAGTGTAGTAGACATTTCAAAAAAGCCCTCCAGTCGGAGAGTCAATAAAAAGTTGGAAGTCTGGCCCTTTCTTAGTACTCGTAAGTTCCTTGAACTTTTTTGATCTTTTCGATCAAAAAATCTAGGACTGCTTATATAACCGAGCGAAGAAGCTAGATGCGTCTACGGCGCTAAACCAATTTCGCGCCTATCGCGGACACTTAATGATGAGCCTTCATCATTTCTTGTCGTTCATCCGCGCGTGAGTTGTTCTCGACGCCAGCCAGCTCGGCCCTATTAGTTGGAGCTCTTTGCGCTGGACTCACGCAGACAAAACATAAAGTTTGTGAACTGGTATAACGACGGATTTGTCGACCCTCAGCAGCCATGCCGGTCGTCAAAGGAGGAGTTTGGTATGTTAAAAGTCGCAAATCATTCACTCTCGAGCTCCTGACTAACTCGTTATTAGGACGAATATTGAGGATGAGGTTCTCCGGGCAGCGGTAAGCTCAAAATCACAAATTTCACGATGGGAATTTTTTTTCTTTAAAGGTTTGTCCTCTCGACGGTAACTGACGCTCTCCTTTTCGCGTCTAGGTCTCGAAGTACGGTCTCAATCAATGGGCGCGCGTATCCTCGTTGCTGGCACGGAAGACACCGAAACAATGTAAGGCACGATGGATTGAATGGCTAGATCCCGGTATCAGGAAAGTGGAATGGTCTCGGGAGGAGGATGAAAAGCTGTTACATCTAGCCAAGTTGATGCCAACGCAATGGCGGACAATTGCACCCATTGTGGGTCGCACAGCGACTCAGTGCTTAGAGCGCTATCAGAAACTTTTGGATGAAGCGGAGGCCCGTGAGAACGATGAGCTTGGCTTGGGAGGTCCTGGTGTGGAGACCTCTGCCCCAAGTGCGGACGACGTTAGGCGGCTACGGTATGTACTCAACCGCACGTTTGGACTTTGCTCTTGCTGATTATATGTAGACCTGGTGAACTAGATCCCGATCCAGAATCTAAGCCCGCCCGCCCGGATACTATCGATCTTGATGAAGATGAGAAGGAAATGCTGAGCGAGGCTCGAGCGCGTCTAGCGAATACGCAGGGTAAGAAGGCGAAGCGCAAGGCTAGGGAACGGCAGCTTGAAGAATCGCGACGACTCGCAGTACTTCAGAAGCGTCGTGAACTGAAAAATGCGGGTATCAATATCAAGGTTGTGACCCGGAAACAGGGCGAAATGGACTATAATGCGGATATTCCGTTTGAAAAGCCAGCAGCACCTGGGTTTTATGACACCGCTGAGGAGGAAACCCGCAATGAGAGACAGCGAGAGATGTTTGACCCCCGGAAACAGCAACTAGTGAACAAGCGCAAAGGAGACCAAGATGAGGATGCCGAACGGAAGAAACGAAAGAATGATAAGAATGGCAACAATTCCGCTGCTTTCGCGGCTGCTGCCCGAGCAGGTCAGATGCAAAAGATCCGCGAGGCAGAACAAAGCAGCAAACGGAGATCACTGGTCCTCCCTAGTCCTCAGGTCAGCGAAAGCGAGATGGAAGATATCATCAAGATGGGGATGGCGGGAGATAAAGCCAGTAAGATGGTGGGAGACGAAGAAGGAACCCGAGGGTTACTTGGAAATTACTCCGCCATGGTCGGAGGGACACCAATCCGAACACCTAGAGCTCCTCCGGAGGAAGATCACATTGCGAACGAGATTCGGAATATCAGAGCCCTGACGGAAACCCAGTCTTCACTACTAGGCGGGGAGAATACACCCCTACATGAGGGAGGGTCTTCCACAGGTTTCGACGGCATTGCTCCTCGCCGCCAACAGATCGTCACACCAAATCCTCTGGCTACACCCTTCCGACAAGGGGGCGCAATGGGTGCGACGCCCGTTCCCGGAGGTGTTGGCCCCGGAGCCACTCCACTGCGGACTCCCCGAGACCACTTCTCGTTGAACCAGGAGGTTGCAGGTGGTCAGCTCGTTGGAAACACACCTAGGGAGATAAAGATGCACGAGAATCTTACGCGGCAAAGCATTCGTGGTAGATTGGCGGCGCTTCCCAAACCCAAGGAGACCGAATGGGAGCTAGAGGAGCTACCTTTTGAGGCAGCGGAGCCAACAACAGTGTCACAATACTCAGAGGAAGATTCAGCGGAACGAGACAGAAAGGGAAGGGAAGCACGGGAGCGAGCCGCTGAGGTGGAACATAAACGTCAGACGCAGGTCTATCAACGTGCACTACCCCGGCCTGTTGTGCTCGATATCGATGCATTGATGGAGCGGGCTTCGCATGCATCAGACCCAATTACTGGCTCGATTGCTAAAGAGGCGGCCTTCCTGATCGCCAACGATGCGCGCAAGTTCCCCGTTCCCGGCGCCAAAATCGAAGGCAAGCCCTGGAAGTTGGAGAGGCTCGATGAGAAGTGGTTGGAAGAAGCCCGTGCGGCTATTGCGGCCGAGGTCTGCTCCGAAAAGTTGCAGGAGTGGGCGAATGAGTTCGACACCCAGTGGTTGTCTAGCCGTTCCAACACTCTTCCCGGGATTTCCAACTACTTCGATGACGAGGATGAGGACGTATATCAGCAAGAACAGCGAATGATTAGTGCCTTTGACAATGTGCAAGCCTCTCTACTCGCGACCGCAGAGCAGGGAAATAAGCTTGAAAAGAAGCTGGCGCTGCACTACGGTGGATATCAAAACCGGGCAAAGACACTACGGACCAAGATTACGGAAGCCCACACAGCCTTGGAGAAGTCGAAGGATGAACTAGACGCTTTCCGCACACTCCAGATATCAGAAGAGGCTGCGGTTTCAAGGAGACTTGAGAAGCTGCGAGAGGATGTGGCCTTTGTGATGCGAAGAGAACGAGAAGCCCAGGAACAGTACCGATCCAGAAAGGAGGAGCTGGACCATCTGGTTGCGGGCACTGGAGGCATGGTGAACGGCTGGCATTGAAAGTGAGGTCTGGAAATATGAAAACCAGTGTTGTACTTCGCAATGTATTCTAATTTTTATTACTTCCACCTATTCACAGTAAGGCTTTCTTGGTTGCAATGAATGCCCTTTCCTACCGAGCTGAAAACTACCTTGCATGTTAACCCTAACGCAGCAGCCGTGGCAGGGGTATGGCTAATTTGCCCTACTTCTCGCGCGGGGAGTCTTAAGTTGCTCGACTAAGCACCATGTTTTCAAATCTACACAGGCCATGTAAACTTGCAAATTTGCAAAGCCGTAATGTATTGCAAGCTGTGGAGTAGTTACCTATTCTTGGTTCGTAAGCCCTTCATTGATATCGCCGGCCACAAGACCACTCTGTAATATATAGACACACTAGCTACTTATTTAGTCATCAGTGGTAAAGATAAGTTAATGTAGTCGTGAGAACTGTTTCGTAAATATTTCTTATATTAACATCGACCGACCCCAATGCCAAAACTCCAGGTATATTGCCATCTTGAACGCCATGTCCCTCCCAGCCAATGCTGAAATAATTAAACACAAACCCGATCAGCATCACCGCCGGTTCAAGACAAGGAAAATAAGTAGCGCGAGAAATAAACAAAAGCAAGTCTAAATGCTGAACACTGCACGCACGATCTTTACCAGTTCCATGTCCGACTGGATGCCGTGAACACAGGAGGCTTCCATTGCAGTCGCCCCGGGTCGATCTTGCGAGATCCCTTGATCTTCTCTTTCTCTAGACGCTTGTTGCGCTCTTCTATGACTTCGTCCGAAAGTACAATGACCCAGTTTCCTTTCTGCAGGGCTGTTAGTTCCTGTATTAAGTAGAAGATTGGGGTCTAGCGACAACGTACATGATATCGAAGCATTTTGAAAGTAGCCAATGTCTCATGGATGTCTTTCTCAGTCATTGACGTTAACACGGCAAGCTCATTCTCGCTTACTGCCTCGCGCCCAGTATCCGTAAGGATATCAACGAGTGTTTCGCGCCAATATTGTCGGTACCCCAATAACCCGAGATCACTAAGAGGTTTCTCGGGAGAACCGAGCTTCCCTTCTCGCTTGCTGAGCTCGTAGCTGAAAGAGATAAGGAGCCTTCCGAAACCGCGCCGTTGGTATTGGGGTAGTGTCAGAATACACGCTAGGTTGTAGCCCTCGGCGGAGTCTTTCTCTTTGGAGAAGTAGCCCACGAGGTGGCACCCAGTTTCATCTCGGGTGCACATGCAATAGAAAAGGAAAGGGTCGACATCGTAGTAAAGAGTCTTGTGGTCAAGGAAGAGTTTGCTGAGGAGACAGAGATTACGGCACCATGTCCGCTGGCGACGGCCATCTACTTCGAAGAATGAAATGTTGTCATCCCGGTAGATCTCATTTCCAGGAGGATGCGTGAGTGTACACTTGGAGCGGTGCCGTTCGAAGGCGCGCTTGTTATCGAAGTAGCTCAGACAGAACTCATCAATGTAGACCACTTCTGCGTCAGAGAAAGGGGCAGGGTAAGGAGAAAAGTACCATGGCTCGACATCGTACTTGCCCATCTGGAGCCGATCTAAGTTGCGCACTCGGTGGATTTCTGTTGGGTTTTGTGTCATACTGCCACTGGTACGCAACCTTTCGATCTCTTCTTCCCTTGAGGGCAATCCTAAAGCCCTTTCCTCCTCCTTAATCTCCTTGGCATCAGCGAAGCTAGCATCAATCATGTCAATATCCTCGGAGTCAGCTTTGGGAGTCCCGTCCGCAGATACCGCTTCCGAGCCCAATATAGACAAGTTCACGGGGGTTTCGTCACCGCGGTTTTCCTTTCCGCCGGCTTTCGACGGCCTTTGAGCCTTGCCCACATTAGCATTCTTGCCAGTGAGAAGGTCTGGCGTTGCAGAGACATCACGGCTGTCAGCTCTCACGCGCTTATTTTTGCTGGGGGCTTTGTTGGCCGGGCCTGTTTTCTTCTTTTCTGGTTTCTCGGGCTGGGGCCATTCAACTTCCTGAGACAAGTCAAGCCTGGAAGAAGCAATCCATTCTAGGCAAGATAATCAGCATTACTTTCCTAAACGCGTTTCTGAGCACGACGTACCATCGAGACGTTTGTTGAAATCGACATAATGAACGCTGTAGACAATATCAGCAACAAATATCCCTAGGATAAATAGCAGGACTACTCACTAAAAAGCAAGACCATCTTTCCGCTGCTTTATAGACAGAATCTCTGCTTTTCTGAACTCTCCATCCTACAACACGGTTAACCTCTGTTCACCTGGTGGTCACGTGATGTTCCGTAGAAGCGGCCAGCAAAGAGGGATGCACAACGCACCTTGTGGACCATGGCCTTTACACCGATCCTAGTGTCTTAATTAGCATATGCGACCGATAAAATTGGGGTCAAAATTTCGAATATAAGATCCAGATATTTAGTTTCAAGCTGCGCAACCTACCCGATAGTGTTGAGGGTGGCGAATCCCTTCTCGACGGGGTCCGGTGTCCCGGAAACCTCCCCGTGAGAATCTCTGACGCCCATCGTGTTCAGGTATCAATTCTCGGTCTATCGGGATGGTAAAGGGAGATGAAATGGATTTGTTGGGTTAATTTGGCGATGAAAACTTAGCAACGCGATTGATGGATGATCGAGCGTGTCGGAAGGGGCGGGAGAGACCGCCTTTCCACGTTTTCGCCTCTGGTCTTTGGTTGTCCGCTTTAGGTTGGGCTACCGTCTACGAAGAGCGATGGAATAATGTAGAGACTTGAGGTAGGTCGTAAATATTAATATGTATCTACGACTAGCTTCCAAGTCGAACGACTTTGGATCGATTATCAATATCACTCTGCATTATTGCCCCAAGTACACTTAACCAGTACTTTCAAACCTATAGGACTTTCAAAAGACCCTAGAGACAAGACAATAAGTATGAATCGCATGTTTTGCTCCAGACATTTGCATCCTGTTAGATGAATAAACAAGGCCTACATAGTAGCAAGCATACATGCGTGAGTCTGTAAAATCTGTCTTGCATTCCGGTTCATATCGGAAAATGGAATGGCTACATTCAAAATGAGTACAAAAGAAGAGATAAGTCGAATAAGAAGGTAGAAAAAGGGGTGAAAAGGGTAGGGAATATTGTACGGCAAGGACAACACTAAAGAACATATGCTAGAGAACCCGAATTCCATCTGCTTTCCCGCAGGCGTAGCTTATCAAACACTCAACGAAAAGGACCCGAAACCTGGAGAAGACACTGATGCTCGAGAGATGAAGAAGGAGAGGGTGCTCAAGTCTTTAGATAGAAAGAGACCTTGAGTAAGCAACCCGTTCGAATGGCTTTATTGGGCTAAATTGGTAGTAGGGGTGTCCCATGACTTTCGCGATTGTCGTTGCGTCTGACTGTTTCCATTTGTTTGTTGAGAAGCAGTCTTCTTGAAGTTCGAGCTACTGGACCCATCGCGTGGTTTAGTGTTCTTGCGAGGCTTATAAGTAGATTGTCCACGCGGCCTAGTATAAGTATGGGAGCTTGCTTTTCGCGGGGCAGTCACCGTCTTTGCTTCAGCCGCACCAGGAAGTCGGATTGAGATTTGATTAACCGTGGAAGCGTCCTTATCGCGGTAGCCAAACGAGAAAGGCTCAACGCTATGGACCTGCATTGTCTTCAGGATCTTAGAACGCAGCCGGGCCTGGGATGGCGCTAGTGCAGCTCGCCAGGCGGCAGGAGGAGCCATCGTGGGCACTTGTACAACGGGTAAGGAGCCAACTTCACGGTCCTCAAACATTGCCTCGGATTCCTCGACTTGTCTCGCCGTCAGCTCGCCGTCTCCAGACTGAGTCTCCCCATTGTAGGGAAGTGAAACTGCTGCGATATGCAACTGCACATCAAGCGGCTCTTTCGATGCTGACGAAACCGCCAAAGCATTCCTTTTCTCCGGCAACGCTGTTTTCTTACCAAAGAGGGTGTTGATTCTCTCCTGCCAATTTGTAGCGGTTGCGCTAGGACCTGGACGTGTATTCGAAGCAACCATGGAGGCAAAGGTAGGTGGTGGATGCGGTGGCGCGACCACTTTTGGAGGGAGTTTGACAATTGGCTTCGGTGCAGGAAGATGTACTAGAGGCCTATTCGAATCACCAAAATATACAGGATGAGTCGACACCCCTTCAGGAGGAGGTGGTGAAGGGCTTCGGAAAAAGTCCACTTCTTCATTGGCCGGCTTTCTATTCTCTGTCGCCTGTGGGAAGAATCGCGAACTGCGAGTGGGGAGGCTAACAAGAGGACGCGCATGGGCTTCTGCGAAAGAAAGAGGGCCAACAGGGTGTTCAAGACTCGACAGGGGGTTTGGAAGTGGTGGATTCCCGTCTGTTGATCTAGAAATGCCGACAACTTGCCTCTGTCCAGCCTGGTCCCCCGCACGAACTTGTCGCCAGGTTTCGTTGAAAGTTACCTGAAGTGACGGTTGACTCTCACGAACAGTATTCACTTCATTGCGCAGCTTCTCGTTCTCCTCAGTCTCGCGCTTCGTGGCAACAGCATGAAAGTCATTCCATGCGGCGGTACGTGCTTCATGCTGCCAGTGTGAATGCGGCACCCTTGGGGGTCCAATGGGCCCTGGGCGAGCTATCAGGCTCAAGGCGTCATAAGAGGCAAGCCTAGTTTCGGGGGATGGCAGTGGGGATATTGTTGCACTTTCCTGGGCGGATCGCGTGGTTGTGGGGAATGGCTGTGAGCCAGGAGGGAGTGGTGACTGATCCAACCCCAGATGATTCCGCAAAGACAAGTCCCTTGCTGGGAAATTTCCAAGAGTTTGATCAAAGATGCCGTTGCCTAACGTCTTGTCGTTACTCAAAGGCTTCCAGGGATTCGTCAAGGACGCCGCGGCACCAACAAGTTTGGTATTGGGTGTCCAAGGGGCGTATGTGTTGGGGACATTAATGCCACTCCTCCATTGAGTGTTTTCCTCAACCTTTTGGTCAGCAGCTCTATCATCGACTGACCCTGGAGATTCATGAGGCGGTTGAAGCCCATTTGTCGTAACAGCATCTGCCTTCGGCTCACGGCTAGGGGAGGAAACGCGCCGGACATTAGCCACTAAAGTAGTTTTATCTTGACTCCTTTCTCTCTCGATGAGCCTTTTCACGGTATCCGGGTGATGGACCTTCATCATTCCATATTGCTTTGGTGCCCCAGTAGGCTCCGGCACGGGGGGCTTTGGAGGCGACTGGGCAGGACCAGTAGTTGTCGTCTCAACTTTGCTAATTTCGGGGGACTCCTTGGTCTTCGCTTTGGACTTCTCAGGTGGCGGGCCGAGTGCCTCGAGCTTCTGCCGGATTCTTTCACGTTTCGCAGCTTCCTCTTTCTCTTCTTGTTCTATTCTTCGCTGTCGGGCCTCCATACGCTTCTCCTTCATGATCCGTTCTTGCATGGCAACGGCATCTTCCTGCGGTGGTTGCAGTGCCCCAGCTTGTCCATCGGCAGCAGGAGCCGGCGCGGGGGGTTGGCTTTCTCCGGGAGCCATATTGGGAGCTATTTCTGGGGCAACGATTGAGTCTCGCCGTGTGAAAGGAGCGGGCCCATGTCGCATTGGGGAGACGTCCCGCAAATGGGGTTCACCAGGGATATGTTCTCGCGCTTGAAGGGATGGCTCAATAAGTCCATTTACCTGAGAACCACGTCTTGCTTCAAACGGTCTTTGAACTGTGTCAGGTTGACCGATCGACATCCGCCGACCAAAGCTTCCACTTCCACCACTAACATTGGACGAAGTTCGACGGCGCGGCCAATGCAAGCCGTCTTGCCCACTTGTCCTGTGAGTCTGGAACGCAGCAGAAGGCTCTGCAGGCCCTGCATGCTCACCTGGCCCTGCGGGTCGTTGCAACACAGATGGTGCGCGGAAGCTCTGTTCATTTCGATAGACGGCACCCTTTCTCGGTTCGGGAACAGGCTCATAACGTCCCGATCTTGAGTTATAAAGCTCTCGCGTTCCCGGTTGGGTTTCCCTCCACGAGCGGTTGAAGTCGTCCGCCGCAATCTCTTTAGGAGCAACAGGCGCACTGAACCCGTCATTGACCTTGTGTTCCCTAAAAGGAGGTCGCGCTTGAGGTTGGACATGAACAGGGGGTATGACCGGGGACACTCTTTCGATGGGAGGAATCGGAGCCCAAGGTGATTTGGCTGGGGGAGCTGGGCTTGTAGAGGACGTGGGGGGTCTCTCATTATTGGGCCCCTTTGCGGAAGTACCTGCGGTCCTCGCTTGCCTTTCTGCACTAGCACCCAGTCTAAGAACTGTAGCGTTTGGTCCTATGGAAGTGATAGGCTTGGGCATATATTTCGGGGGTTCCCTGGTCGTAGGTATCTGTTCCGCCGGGGGGAACTCCTCCTTGGTCTCGGTGGTTGTCTTCATTTGTGTAGTTGTCGAAGCAGGCTCCGGTTGAATCGGTTCGGCCTTCAAATCGGTCTTCGTCCCATCATTCCACTCGATAGTATCCGGTGCCCAGTCATCTTCATCGTCATCAATATCAGCCCATTTCGCCTCCGTGCCGCCACCATCTTCTTGAATTCTCGAAGTCATATGGATGCCATATTGTTGCTTCAGTTCCTCGTCGGTGAGATGTTTCGGAGGCGTCTGTTGGACCGCTGTGAGGATATAATAGTTAGATGAAAATTCAGGTAGTTTCCTCAGTCATGGTGCCTTACGTCGATTCCTGTTCCAAACCTGGTTGGGATCGGGACCGCCTCCACCAAGCCTAGTGCCGCCTGCGCCCGTTTTCGATAACGAGTCGCGCAAGCTACTCGTCGTCTTTGCGACCAAACGAGGTCGTGGGTTCTGCAACGGCGTACCCAAGGGAGTCCCCGAGGATAAAGGAGCTATTCCATGTTATGACTTTTATTCTTCCTCAGTAGGGGCGAAGAGAGTACGTACTCTTTTCAGGAACTTTGGTCGCTGGGGGTGTGCCTGGCGCTTTGGGGATGGAGAATTTGGCGAACGAAACCGGCCTGAATGTTGTCGGTCGTTTGGTTGACCCAGCACGACTGTGAATTCTACTCTCCGTTCGACTAGCATCGGATTCTGAGCCGCCTAGAGACGCCGAGTCTTCCCCGCCATCCGATGTAGATGTTACCCCATTCATTTCAAGCACTTTTGATGCCACTGAACCTGGCCCTTGTTTTGATGCATCCTGTGGCGACATAAGTCGAGGCCCTGGAGTCTGGCCCAAAACACTCACTATCATGGTTTGTTCTCCGTCCTTATCCTTGTCACTACTTTCCGTCGGTAGTGACGTGTGATTTTTCTGATCTTCTAATTTAACTTTCGTCTTCGTTTCGGATGATGTTGTAACGGTAGTGTTTATCTCCCCCTCGTCCCCTCCAGCAGATTTCTTGTCGGTGGTGCTCGCAGGAACGTCGGAAGGCGAAGGATCGCCGCCCGACAGGGTTAGATTTACCACATCGTGGCCGTTCTGCTCTGCCATAACAATTCTCGAGTCTGTGGGGACAACAAGTTGCGACATCTGTTAGATATGTGTTCTGAACGGTAAATATAGAAACAGGTGGCAACTCGACTTCTGGAAACACGAGTGAAAACAAACAAAGGGCTTAGATGGTACCTATTGTCAAGGATCAAGAATCGCCACGGTTGAACACTGAGCTCAGCTGTTTTGAGCTGTGAAAAGCTCCGAACAACCAAGAGGGCAGATGATGAAGAGGCTAGCGCGTGAAACGAGGCTCGGGGTGATACAGGTGGCAGAGAGCTCTGAGAACAAAGGCAGCAGCCTACGGTATCCCGAAAGGGAGGTCACGATAGGTTGGCTCTTCTCTGAGTTGATGGTGATCGGGTGATGGCTGCAGTCACTGATGATGAGTGACGGTTCAGGTTCCAAAGACTAGGGTGGCTGTTTTCGGTTAGCGTTGGAAACGCCGCAAAGCAAAGCAAACCCTGTGGCTGGAGTTGGACTTGGGAGCCGCAGGGCTGGCAACAAAGGATTATTTGTTACTCTACAGACTGATATCTCTTGGTTTGCTTGTGTGATACGGTTTACTGTTCTCTAGGTGCTGTCTGGTGAAGAGCTGGTGGTGATGCATGCTCTCCTTCCACTCCAACTTTGCGGATTTTCCGCCTTCTGCAACCCCGTGCGGCATTCCGAATTCAACCAGACCAAGTGCAAGTGGCACAACTACTGTCTCAAATACGCTGGAAAATATGGATTATGGAATAATGTCACAGAGGTTGGAATTGCCAATATCACAGGATTTCTCTTTTGCGATGACTCCATTCTAGGGCCACGATATATACACAAGTCCCATGTCCAGCACCGAGTCGGGGGAAAATTAGTGGGGGTGGTTCTTGTGGTGGCCTATTATCATGTTAGATATATTTTCCATCGCAGAAACAGATACAAAGGAGTCATACGCAGGTGGAAGTAGTATTCCATGCTGTAGCCGAGGATGAGAATGGCACCGATGGCGTGAGCAAAGGCTGCATAGAGCATTTGTGTTAGCGGTAATGCAAAATGCCGTAGATTGATGTCACCTACGCGCAGCAGAAGGCTTGCTGCCGAAGTAGCGAGCCTGGTAGCGTCCGACGAGGCCGGTGGGCTTAACCTCAGGAGCAGCACCACGGGGGAGCTTGGCGTAGAAGTTCACAACGCGGTCCATGCGAGCAGCATCCTTAGCAGCACCAATTGCCTTTTTCAATTGTTAGTGATCGATTACTCCAACATATGTCACAAATCTCCTTGTGTCGTCGAGATGAGCGGAGCGTCTCGGAATGGACTCGGCATTTCGGGGGACATAAGGGATCTCACGTTGGGGGAAGCAATCTATATATAGTGAAAGATCAGTACATATATCTTTAAGAAAGGCCTTTTTGAGTTTGCTTTGGAGTTTTCTTACCTTGGGAGGGATCAAGGTCGAGAGACCTCGGCGAGTGATGAAGCTCATCTTTGCGCTGTCTGGCAGCGGTCCATTAGCGATCCGAACATGCGCCAAATGTAAAAAAAATATATCCGCATAGGATATACGCTTTGATTATCTTACCTTGATGTGAGCGAAAAGATCAAGAGAATGGTGAGCAACAGAGGATGGGTGGAAGTGCCTGAGAAAGCGGGTTGTCGGAAGAGAACGTAGGGAGCCGCACATTGCGCTAAACCAAATTAGGCTTTGCCTTCAGACCGGCAAGGTCGCAATACATCACCTCGTCAATTCACACTCGTCCTCGTTGCTCTGTTCCCACCACAACAGGCGCAAATAACATAATGTCGCTCATGAGAGCTGGAAACCTTGCCTGCTCTCGGGCGGGCAGGCTCATGGCACCCCGCAACACCCGTTTTCTCTCAGCAACTGCGTTCCGAGCTGAATCGCCTATCAAGGCCAGTCCTTCTGAGGCGCCGACGACCCCCCTTTCGAAAAGCTCCTTGATCCAGAAGGAGACTCCGGCTGAGGCAATGACTCGTCATCAGCCAGACTATGACGCTACTATCGACCATGGTACCTCGTATGAAGGCCCCTATGTTCGATGTGGATAATTGCTCACACAATCCCAGAAAATTCTCTCCCGTGCCTAAACGCGTCATGGATGGAAGCGAGCCTGGCGAGACGGTTCCTGCTGCTGTCCTCTCTGGTGCTCCCACCGACCTTCAGGCTCGCACCGTCAGGTATGAACTCAAACCGGTAACTTCCGACATCAACAACTAACAACATCGTCAAGGATTTTCCGACCTTCGAAGCCCGCTACGCAGTCCGGAGACTGGCACTCGCATCATTGGAGGATGGACTGGGATATTCTACAAAAGGGTCACCGATGGGAGAACCCTCTGATGGGCTGGCAATCTTCCGCGGATTGCATGCAGGGCACACAGTTGAATTTCAAGTCGAAGGAAGACGCCATTCTATTTGCGCAAAAGCAAGGCTACGAATATTTTGTGCAGGAGCCGAATGAGCGCAAGTTTGTTCCCAAGGTTTATGCCAACAACTTCGTCTACGAGCCCAAGAAGCTCAAGCACATCAGAACTAAATAAACCCGTTTCTAGGGCTATCGTGAATGTACATAAATGTCTGTTGCTCTTCCCAATGTTTCCAGAATTAGAGTAGGTTTGATATATTTCTATACGCAGTATTGTACACGCCTCTAGGCGGGCTAACATTGTGACAAAACCACTTAATGATTGTAAGATGGCCCTTGATGCAGAGTTAAACTTGCGATATTATCATATTGGTATACCACCCTTTATTGAAACTAGACTATTTCTCTTCTGCATGGCACAATTATGCCATGTCCAAGAGTTTTGTCTTCCATGCTTAACAACAAGTGGGTGCAATCCGCTGCCCAGTGAATGGCATGCTTGATTTTTAGAATTCAAAGACTATTAGCAGGAGCATCATGGGTCACTGATGATAACAGGGACATATCTATGCTGCTTTGGTAGATGAATACTTCTCTACTTCCTGAGCAATACTTAGGGTCGAATGGGGGACCAAATGGAGAATCTTGAACTCGGAAATAGACATTTTATGGACTCGCTCAATATATATTTAATAGCCCTAGACGCCGATAGCATTATAAAGCTAGATAACTGGGTTCCTAACGGATGGCATTTTATATCTGCGAAGAGGCCTACCATTAGAAAACTGCCCTTACAGCATAAACATCAATAGTGCTTGTATCCCCTGCCTACCATGTTCATTATTCTGAAGGGTTTTCAGGTTACTAGAGCCAGGATGCGCATTCTTGTCACTAATACAGTATACCAGCTATGAAATTGATCACTAGTCGCACAATATACTTGTGTAGCAATGAAAAAAATATTTCACAGACATAATAATAATAATAAGAAAATAACCTACCAAGAAAAAAAAGATCTGATATCATCCGACCCGGAAACGTTTACAAGCAAAGCAGGCCTAGCTGTCGAGTAAGACCCCGCCGCCACCCCGCCAAAAAATTATTATCTTGCAGATAAGATCAGAAAAATACACGTACCTTCTCGATCATTAAATTCAGTTTTACCTTGACCACCCTTTTATCCCTCTTCCATAAATTTCACAGAAATGGCGACAGACCTAGAAAGCCCAGATTTCACTGTCCAGACTCTTCGTACAGTTATCACGTCCGAGTCTCAACCGCTCGCTCGTCGATTTCGCGCTCTATTTTCGCTAAAACATCTCGCATGCCTCCAACCCCCTACCGAGAAGACACTACCTGCTATCCAGGCCATCGCAGCCGGGTTCGCTTCTCCATCGGCTCTGCTCAAACATGAGCTCGCATATTGTCTTGGTCAAACACGGAATACCCATGCATTGCCGTTCCTGCTTGAGGTGGTGAAGGATACTCAGGAGGATGTGATGTGTCGCCATGAGGCCGCAGAGGCGCTGGGTGCTCTGGGTTACGAGAGCAGCTTGGAGGTTTTGAAGGCGCTTAGGGACAATAAGGATGAAGTGGATGTTGTTCGGGAGACATGCGACATTGCGGTGGACAGAATTTTGTGGGAGCAATCGGAGGCTAGGAAGGCCGAGAAGTTGAAGCCTAGGTATGCTATCATTATCCTTTGCGATTATCTACTGTTATTGTTATTCAAGTCTAACGCGCTATAGTGATTTCACTTCCATTGACCCTGCCCCGCCGATGCCCTTGACAGCGAAAGAACCTTCCATCTCTGAGCTTGAGAAAACGTTACTCGACACAAGCCTGCCATTATTCCACAGATACCGTGCCATGTTTGGCTTGCGCGATCTTGCCTCGCCCCCCGATCTCCCAACTGCCAAACAGGCTGTTGAATCACTAGCAAAGGGTTTGAAAGATCCCTCTGCTCTATTCCGTCACGAGATCGCATTCGTCTTCGGTCAGCTCTGCCATCCGGCCTCCGTTCCCAGCCTTCTGGAAACTCTCGGTGACCTGGGTGAGGCTGGAATGGTGCGACACGAGGCTGCAGAGGCTCTTGGCAGTCTGGGTGACGTCGAGGGCGTGGAAGACACTCTGAAGAAATTTCTAAACGACCCAGAGAAGGTTGTGAGGGATAGTATCATTGTGGCTCTTGACATGGCAGAGTATGAGAAGAATGGGGAGATCGAATATGCATTGGTGCCAGACTCTGGGAACCTTGCTGCGGTGCCTGCTGCTTGATTGACACGGCGATGGCCAATAATGACGAGTTGATCGCTTTCTAGATGCGTGGATATACGATATATGAATGAAAAATTAGATTTCCTGGGTATTAATTGTCCGTGGTTTCCCTGGAGCGAAAAGATTAGCCGATGTGCGATTGGGACCGAAGAGTAGGGGAGTCCATACTTGTATCCGCAAACACAGCTGTAGAAGATTGTACTTCCTTCGTCTGCACTGCGCAACTGTACTGCGCTGTAATACATTTCCTTCCTCCCGCACTGTGGGCAGTCTTTCTGAGCCAGGGCTTCTGTTCTCTTATCCGCCGCTGTCAAAGTCTGAATGGCAGACCGCTTTGCTCGTAGCGGCGACGGAAAAGTGCTTGGTTTGGACTCGGAAACGATGGTTTTTGGGACGGTATCTGGAGCGCAAAATATCAGTATATTCCTCCTTGAGCCACGATCTTCATTTAGAGCTTCGGAAACTTACCTTTGTTTTGGGCTCCGCAGACGTCGCAAACCAGGATCCTCGTTGGATCTCCCACGGAGCCTTCAAGCAGAGAGCCGCAGTCTGTGCAGAAAACTAGGGAGCCAATTGTAGACATTATGTTTTGTTTATTGACGAGGACTTGAGCAGTGTTTCTCTGTATCGAGTTGCTTTTGGTCACTTTTTTCACTTTTTTTCCCGCTCTTGAAGATTTGCGGACGCTCGGGCTACGATCAGTGGACAAGAACTGTACATTATTAGTGTTGGGCGGTCAGGGCGAGGCGGCAGCCGCAAGATAATAGTAACGGTGCCTGGCATCCATTATTCACTCGAACACCAGTTTGTCGACCTATCATTTGCTGTGCCTTTCGGAAATGAATGTCTGATGGGGAGGGGATCTCAGTCTTTTTGACTGACAGCCATGTCTCTGAGCGAAGCATGTCTTTCCTGCTTTCACAACTCCCTTCTCCCAATTCGAACTACAGTTCTCTTTAAGGGACTGCTGCTACCATCATGGATCAGAACTGGCGCCCGGCCGTTCAGGTCGTCATTAATAGCAATGCCCAGGCGCAAACCGGAGGTGTAGGGGGGCAGCTTCAGCGTCGGGAAAGGCCGTTAGCCGTGGAAGAGGCCCTGCAGTACTCCCCCATGTACAGTACCCCGATATTCGGATTGGGTGAGTTCAACAAGAGTCCGAGAGGTATCTGATCATGGAGCTGATACTTTGCTTTCTAGATTGCATACTGCGTCCGGATGTCGGCCGGCCCCCTACTACAACCTCCATCAACCATATCCTCCAATCCGGCCGTACTGCGTTAAACGATCTGAATGACGATATTCGACCGGGACGCCACGAATCGAGTCGTTTAGAGACATCTCGGGAGTATCTACAACACCTACTGGATGGCGATCAGTTGACTGAATTGTGAGCGAGCTTCATCTCTATGGCCCGGGATGATGCTAACATATACTTTCAGCAAATTTAAACTTCCCACAAGAGGTCGGAACCCACCACCGTCACTGAGCGCCTCCCACGAATTGATTTCCAGCAGCGACCAACTCGGACCCTTCTCCAAAATGATGCTGGACTCGACGGATATTGCCTTTCGATGTGAGAATGCTCTACTCCGGCCTTACCATATGCATGGCCTTAGCTTACAACCTATAGATCCTACGCCATCGGAGACAGATGACGGGGCTTCGTTGAAGAAACCCAAATACTCAGACAAGAAGCCTCCTTTGAACCGTAAACTCGCTTCCAATGCCCATAACCAATATCCGCAACCCGCAAGCCAGCTCTCTGTCGTGATACCAATCAAGCCTCTGCCGCACGACGATCATACACACGCCGCTCCAAAGAAGAGAAACCTGAGCGTTGGTGGAGATGAAAACCTAACATCAATTCGGCCAAAAGCTCAGAAGGAGGAAGCGGATGCTGCTCTGGTTAAGTTGCAGGATATTCTTCATGAGATATTTGAAGCAGAGGATCAGTTCGACCCAGGGGTATCCGATGCAGCTCCAGATAGATCGAATATGGTATTCACTTCACCGCAGTCGCTGGACGTCAGTGGTCCTATTCTCTCCTCGGATGCTCACACGCGCCTTCAAAAGGCCATCAAGAAGGTAGCGGGCTTCAATAGGCTACAAGACATCCCTTCAGATTACCTCAGTCGCATACAAAAACTCTGTGAAAGGCCAATAATTGCCGCGCAGGCGCCGGATTTGAAAATTGAAGATGTCGCGGACGAATCAGCAACGCAAAACTGGTTAAAGAATTTAGACGACATGCATAACGCCCTTCTTGCTGTCAACTCCCTTCTACAATCAATGTCTGGCTCTCAGAGTGAAAGGGGCCTTTGCCAGGAGGATCTGATTGAAGCCATTCCGAATCTCCTCAACCAGGTCTTCGACCACTGTATCATACCAGCTGTTGAAGCTCGACCCGGAGGAAAAGATGCGAAGTTCTTCGAATTTTGCTCCCTCCAAAGGCGTGCTATTGACGGGGTGATTCAACAGAGCAAAAGAGTCCTAAGCCTATTCGCCGATTTTCTCGCACGGATCGATGTTTCAGAAGGGGCAATCACCGCAACCGAATTCTTTGCTGCGAAGCTGATATTCGTCGAGAATGCTCACACGGAAAAGGATTCTGCCATGGGCTGTCAGAAATATGAATCTGTTCGGCGGGGGGCTATGGATGTTCTTGCAAAGATATTCTCGAAATATCCTGCCCAGCGCCCGTTCATTCTTGACGAGATTTTAGTTTCCCTAGAAAAGCTTCCGTCTACACGGCAAAGTGCCAGACAGTTCAAGCTCGCGGACGGTAAGAGTATCCAACTTCTAACCGCTCTGGTCATGCAGCTCGTGCAGACCACTGCCTTAGATACCCCTTCTCCGAGGTCAGCGAAAACCAAGCGCAAGATAGTGAAGTCAGAAGAGGAAGACGAGGACGACGAAGAGCCCGGTGAAGTCGACCAAACTGCTGATGGTGACGATGATCAATCAGGTGTTTCATTAGAGCGTTTGGCAGCGAAGGTCAATCGCCTGTACGATAATGCTCTGCGAAGCGCTCAGTATATTATCAAGTTTATTGTCCAGCGGGCAATGACCTCTACCAAGACTGGCGACCAGCCTTACAGAAATATTCTCGACCTCTTCACTGAAGATTTGACCGGGGTTTTAGGTTCCACAGACTGGCCTTCTGCGGAGCTTCTCCTTCGTATAATGGCGTCTCACATGGTTAGCATCGCTGACCTTGACAAGAGCCCTGCCACAGCGAAGAGCATGGCTCTGGAGCTTCTGGGTTGGATGGGCTCCGCTATATCCGACCTTATTTCGACAGCACAACACCTACTTCCAGCCATGGAAGAGTCTGATACAGAGCATACATACTACTTGAAGCAATTATTCGATGATTACTCAAGCCGCGCTCTACACCCTCAAGACCTCGTGGTCTCGGAGGGTCCGTACCGTATGACCCTCGAATATTTTCTCAACGATCACAAATCGGACAACTGGCAACTCACGAGTGCCAGAGGTTTCTTTCTGGCGCAGTGGGCAAAAACATTCTGCTCCGTCTACTATAGCTCTGAGGACAAGGATGAGGTTAAATACGAGGAGTCGACCGAGGATGCTGTGCACCTCTTCGCGAAGTTGTTCTCTGATCCACTATGGCTGGAGACACACAGGTACCCGCGACAACCGCAACCCGTCATTGATTAAATACTGACATCTTTTTAGACAATTTGACAGGATCTCGACGGCTCATGGGAGATTTGCTTATATCTTAACGGTCCTGAACTCGAGCTTCTGTAAAGCTTTCGATACGATTTTGAAAGTGCTTCTCAACTCAATCGCAAGTGACCAAGCGAAAGTTCGAAGCCGCAGCCTTAAAAGTGTAATTTATATGCTTGAGAAGGATCCGAGTCTCCTTGATAGAGATGCCTCGGTCATGCGCGTAATCCTTCGGTGCACAACGGATGCTTCACCCATGGTCCGTGACTCTGCCTTATCCTTGATCGCCAAATGCATTGCTTTGAAAACGAATTTGGAAGAAGATGGATGCCGAAGCATCTTGGCCTGTGCTGGCGATCCAGCAGCTGGGGTCAGGAAACGTTGCATTGGGCTGCTCAAAGATATTTACCTGAAATCTCCTCGCGTTGAACTAAAGATGGCTATCTTGGATAGCTTTCTTCAGCGAACTGTCGACCTTGAAGAAGGTGTAGCAACTTTGGCGCGCCAGACATTTGAGGAGATCTGGCTCACCCCGTTCCATGAATTGATTGATTCGGCTCAAGATGCGCCGAAACTGAAGGTTGGGCTTGCAGAAGGAGTAACGCTGTTTATCCATCTAGTGCAAAGAAGTGAGACGGCGCTCGAAACACTTGGTGCCTGTCTAAGAAAACTGTTATCTGACTCGCCCAAGTCCTCTTTGAATTTCAAAGTGTGCAAAGCCATGGTTGCCGCAATGTTCGAGAAACTGATCGTGGGAAATGAATCTTCAAAAAAAGAGTTTCAACAGGCTTTGCTGCAGACAATGACGGTTTTTGCCAAAGTGAATCCGAAGTTACTCCGATCAGATCAATTGGAGGCCCTTCACCCATATATTGGCCATCTTGCCACAGCCGAGGATCTGCTCTTGTTCCGTTCTGTAGTGGTGATTTACCGCTGTGTTCTGCCATATCTATCGACTTCCCATAACACACTTTTGAAAGAAGTCCAAAATGACCTCTTCAAGAGCGTGGCCAAATTGGCGCGCGCAGAGCTCAACGAAGTCATGGCCTGTCTGTGGACTATAAACGGGGTTCTTCATAATACAGACCGCCTTGTGAAACTCACGATCTCCGTTCTGAAGCCGATACAACACTACAAGAACACTGACCTCTCAAGCAGCACTAACGCTGCTGTCTTAGCGAGAGCTAAAAGCTATATCCGAATCGCGGGATGTGTCGGAAGACACTGTGATCTCGAGAAATATGAACCTCACTTCAAGAATGCTTTCCCATCGTGGAAAGGCGGTTCCGTAGCTGGTCTCATGGTCGACTCAATCATCCCTTTTACTTTGGCAAAGCAGCCCCTTGAGGTGCGAGTCATGTCTCTCGAAAGCTTGGGTTCTATTTGCCAATCATGGCCTGCGCATTTTGGTCAGGAGGAATCAAGGCGTGTCTTGTCGGCGGTGTTCGAAGAAGAAAATCCTAGCCTTCAGAACATCGTGTTGAAGTCCTTCGCAGATTTCTTTGCAATGCACGAAGGTAAAGCAGAGAAGTCCATAGTCCCCGCTGCCGAAGTCGCGGACCAGGAGAACATGACTAGGCTAGGCGGGTCACTGAAAGCAAGCGACAACGACGGAGCCGCAGCGTTGATCGCGCAGCACTTTTTGAAAAACATGCTCCGAGTAGCGCAATCTCGGCAGGATTCATACGCCTTGACTGCTATCGAATTGGTTGCTAGCATCAATCGGCAAGGTCTAGTCCATCCAAAAGAGTGCGCTGGGGTTTTAGTCTCACTAGAGACTTCCACTGTTCCAGCCATTGCTAAAGTGGCATACGAGACACACAAGATACTTCACCAGCAGTACGAGTCTATGTTCGAAAGGGAATATATGCGTGCTGTTCAGGAGGCCTTCTACTATCAGCGCGATATCGTCAGAGATTCGGCTGGCGCTCTGGCCCGTCCATATTTTGCCAAGCTAGCACCACTATTCGATATCGTCAAGATCAGTAATAGCCGGTACCAGAAGAAATTCCTTTCCAATCTATGTTCTAAAGTGAATTTCGAGGTGAAGAAGCTCGATTCTAGCGGCGACCCTCCGGAACATCTTCTTCTCGCCCGCTTTATATCTCAGAATCTGGCGTTCTTTGATTACAACCAGCTTGCTGAACTGGTGGCGACTATCAGCTGCATGGAACGGATTGCTTCTGCGACAGGAACTATTGTAGCCCATACTATTGAGACGGAAATATTTCCGCCTAAACCGGAAGCGCCACAGGAAAACGGAGCACCCATGGCGATGCCGGCAGAGGCTACCAATATCCTGCCGCTACAAAACATCAACCCGGCGACTCTACGACATCTCACTGTTGCAGCTGCCTCTCTGTCTATGTTGTGGGAAGCACGGACCTACCTTCGACGCCTATACGGAGTCTCAGTTCACGCTCGGAACAAGGATGGAAAGGCCAGTCCTAAGGAGCTCAACAAATCCGCCTCAAAGGTGCAGGGGGTCACCGGTGATAGATTCTGGGAGGCCATTACCCGGAACATGTCGTCTCTGGATAGTGAGCAGAGCATGATCGAGAAATGTCGTGAATTTGCCACCTTGCTATCCATTGACGAGGAGTTCAAGATTGGGGAAGCTGAAGATGCTGAAGGGGACAGCCTTGACGCGGTTGCAGAAGCTGATGACCCTGCGGCGGCCTGGGTTGCTGGACAACGGCCGACGAAGCGCAAGGGCTCCGTCTCGGGGCAGAATCCGCCGAAACGACCGCGAGGCCGAAAGTCGTCCAGTACTGGGAAGAAGAGAAATAGCGCGACACCAGATGCCGACGCGGACTGAGAGTAGGAAGACCTACATGTATTTTGGCTGTTTTATACAACGGGTATTAACTTAGACGGTGCATATTGGGAAAACGGAAAATGGCGTTTGAGGAGACAGACAGGGCGTGTATTTGGCATTTCCTTCTTGTGATGGCGTGGAAAGGATCTTACCTTCATCTTTACACTTGGCCTAGTGCCCTCTCTTCGAGTCTTTTGATGGGTTGTTTATTTGTAGTCCATTTAATCCATCATCTATTATTATTACAAGAGACAGGACAGTGCGAATTCTGTCGCCGACTCACATTATTATTACTATGATTATTACGATTTCTCACCGGATCTTCGGCTCCGCTAGTTAGTACATATAGGTTGGAAATGCGTGGCAGAATGACGTTACAACGGTTGAGTTACTTGGAAGCTGGACCGTTCTAACCATTTAAACGAACTCACTGAGAGTTCATCCCACACAGCCTTCATTTCCTTCTTTCTGCTCCGTAGTCGCTTCCGCTCTTTTAATCACTATTGTCGGCTTTATCCTTATTCTTGTGGCGTTGACCGTCACCACATTTTGGCCCAGTCACTCCCTTCCTCATCATCCGGCGTTGAGCCATGAGCGCCACGCTGCGCTCGGTTCGTCCGAATGCCGTCGCGCTGAGAAGGACCGGTCTCCTTTCGAGAAAGATCTATGCCGCGAACCCTTCAGTATCATCTAGATTTACTGCTGGATGGTCCGAATATCGCACACAGCGCAAACCCGTGTCTCAATGCCTCACGTCGCGTGCCTTCTTCAGCCCGCGATACTCACTACGACACAAGTCCACCGCCTCACCAAAGGACGATGAGACACCCCGAAAATCCCGCGTCCGGAATGCCATAGTCAAAACCTTTGCCTACTGCGGCTTCTTCATTGTCATGAGCAGTGCGGCCGTGGTAGGCTTCTTTATCTATGATGCGACTACGTATCGCGAATGTTCGAGCGCTGAAGACATACCGGTTTCGGCTTTGGCTCTCAATCCCCGTCGCGGAGGACCAAAAAATTTACCAATTGCTGAAGTCCTAGTGGGAGATAATGATTCTGCGGCAATGCAGGCACAGAGGGACAAGCCAAGGCTGGTAATTCTAGGCACGGGCTGGGGTAGCGTTGCGCTGCTCAAGCAACTTAACCCTGGTGATTATCACGTCACTGTGGTTTCTCCGACGAATTATTTCTTGTTCACACCCATGCTGCCTTCTGCGACTGTCGGAACACTTGGCTTGAGGTCGCTTGTTGAACCGGTCCGTCGTATTGTCCAGCGCGTCAATGGGCATTTCCTCAAGGGAGAGGCTGTGGACGTTGAATTGTCGGAGAAACTGGTTGAGGTAACCCAGGTCGATGCCAAAGGGGAGAAGCAGCAATTCTACCTTCCATACGACAAGCTGGTTATTGGTGTCGGTAAGTGGTGGTAGCCCGCCCATCGTTGTATGGTGTACTGACCCATTTATTCTATTCAGGCTGCGTTACGAATCCCCATGGTGTTAAGGGTCTCGAGAATTGCCATTTCTTGAAATCGATCGATGATGCCCGCCGTATCAAGAACCAAGTGCTGGATAACATGGAGCTTGCTTGCCTACCAACCACTACTGATGAAGAACGTAAACGTCTGCTGTCGTTCGTTGTCTGCGGTGGAGGCCCAACCGGTGTCGAATTCGCCTCGGAGCTCTTCGACCTTCTCAACGAGGATTTGCTTTATTCCTTCCCAAAGATATTGAGAAACGAAATCTCTGTTCATATTATCCAGAGTCGCACTCACATTCTCAACACCTACGATGAGGCCCTCTCGAAATATGCAGAGGTAAGCCTATATCTCGTTGAATTTTTGATTGACAGCAGCTAATGAAGACAGTCTCGATTTGCACGGGATGACGTTGACGTCTTGACAAACGCAAGAGTGAAGGAGGTTCGCGAGGACAAAGTCGTCTTCAGCCAAATAGAGGATGGCAAGGCGGTAGTTAAAGAAATTCCTATGGGCTTCTGCCTATGGTCAACCGGCGTTGGTAAGCAGACTCCATCTGACGTCCACTACTATCACCGCTAATTGATATGAAAGCCCGCGCCGATCTCTGCACGAGGATCTCCGACAAACTTGAATCCCAGAACAACAAGCATGCTCTAGAAACCGATTCCCACCTCCGCCTCATTGGAGCCCCCCTCGGCGATGTTTACGCCATGGGTGACTGCTCCACAGTTCAGAACAACATAGCCGAACACGTCGTATCCTTCCTCCGCACCATCGCCTGGGAAAAGGGCAAGGATCCGCAGAAAGTCCAACTTACATTCCGCGAATGGCGAGACGTCGCTTCGCGAGTCAAGAAACGCTTCCCCCAGGCCTCCAACCATCTCCGCCGCGTCGATAGACTCTTTGAACAATACGACAAAGACCAGTCTGGCACCTTAGACTTCGACGAACTCTCCGAACTCCTCCACCAAATCGACACAAAACTCACTTCCTTACCCGCCACCGCCCAACGCGCAAACCAGCAGGGCGAATACCTCGGCCGCAAACTTACCAAAATCGCCGCCGCTGTACCCGGCCTGCAAGCCAATGAACTCGACCACGGCGACCTTGATGATGCAGTCTACAAGGCCTTCTACTATAAACACCTCGGTAGCCTGGCGTACATCAGCAACGCCGCTATCTTCGACTTTGACGGTCTGAACTTCGCCGGTGGCGTGCTGGCCATGTATCTCTGGCGTAGCATTTACTTTGCTGAAAGCGTCAGTTTGCGAACCCGGTGTATGCTCGCCATGGACTGGGCTAAAAGGGCGCTCTTCGGAAGAGGTATGATTTCTCCTTTCTTCTTGTTTACCTTTTAGGTCTAGCCGGGATATAACTAACCCTGCTTCGAATTCGATAGATCTTATGAGCTTCTAATCATATTCTGAAAGCTCAATTGCAAATCAGAAAGAGTGAGACGAATCTTTTTTAACTACCTTGGACCCTGTGGTGTAACACTAACTAGGCCTCTGCACGTGTATACCTTCTGGGGTGATGTTTGGAGCAGACATATGAAGTTTGGTTCTTGCCGTATTTCTTTTAGCTAAGTACGTAGTTGGAGGTTACTACCCATGGTAGATGTTAAACTGTCAGGTGCAAAAATCAAGGCGGCTATGTTTGCATTTCAACCTTGTTGTATGCCTTTCTGTAACAACTACCTGTTTAATAGATATAGAGTACTGTGTTCTTTATCTTATCCTTTTTTTTTTTTTTCAATTTCAAAAACAGCCGTTTTTTTAGCCTAAAACTTAAAGTTTAGAGATAAATTTGGTTTTATATGTGTGGCAGCCTATTTGGAATATTGAATGGAATAATGTAAGCGTTGTATTCAAGCTACCTTGGGTCGCCGCCCTAATGACGACGACGACAACGGTACAGCGAATGATAGCGGCGGCCTATCGTGTAGAAACTAGACGTGACAGTATTGCAAGAAGGGTGCCATACTATCTCTGGGAACCCGGAAGATGCGAAAAGTATGTAGTTTATTTTCAAATAATCCAGAATTATTGATCTTGTATCCAATTTTTGTAATGATTTAAAAAAATATTTAATATTTAGAAGATGCTACTAATCAACATCGCTTCCAAACGCCTGCGCTTAACAAACATTCCAGTAGTCGGGGAATTCAGTGAGATTAACATGATGATTTAGGTTAAATGACAGGCTCAGCCGGTCATGAGATCATCGAATCAACGTTTCCGTTGTTGGTCATTACGGTATCGGCGCCATTCTGGTCGCGGGAGGAATTACTATTGCTGGATTCCCCGAGCCCAAGATCCAGCTTGTCGGGGATATCCTTCTTAGCCTCTCGGGCCTTCTGTTCCGCCCAGGCGTATAACCTGGCAAAGTCGCACAGCAGGGCTTCTGTACGAGCACCTTGGTCTTGCAGGATCGCTGCGTTAACCTTGGAATAAATATCCCTACGCAAATCAGAGTGAAGAAGAGGGGCTAGAGAGGGTGTTAGGTTTTCCTTGGGGAAGATGAGAAGGGCAAGAGTCTTCTCAAGGTCTTCAAGGAACTGAGGATTTGTTGGTGCCCGTGGAGCGAGCTGCAAGGTAGCAAACTCGAGGGCAGGTGTGATGTCGCCATCTGGGTTGAGTGTGCAGGAGCGAATCAGCTCCACCAGCTGCAAGCGTAGCAACGCAAAATGCAAAGATGGGTTTTCATCTAGAATCTGCGTTGACAAGTCAGCATAATGCCGCAATCAAAGCAATGGCAATATTCAAGACGATTTTGTGGTTGTTAAATCATACTGAGGACTGAAGATGTTTGTTTATCAACAAGACCCAGAAGGGTAGCTCTGAGTGGTGCATGAAACTAGGTCTAATCATAACAAGAGGGGGGGTGAGGCAAGTGCAAGGTGGTGTAGTTCATACCTGTGGATTGAGCTCATTGATCTTCTCAATTGCAGCCTGGATGTTCCCCGAATAGATGGCCGTTCGAATCTCAACCCGTTCTTGGATGGATTCGACGTCCACTTGCTGGATATTGGCTTCGAGTGCAAACTTCTGCGCAGCAGCTGGATAACCATTGGTCACCAGGTAGTCCATGACCAACCTGTTCATATCACTTCAAAATGTTAGTAGCTGGACAACCAGGTTACTGGGTGGCATGATGGCACATGAGTAAAAAAAGATATCAGAAACGCAAGTTAATATGTTCTCCTCAAGGTTTTTCAGAGAGATTCCCAACTTGACAATAAACGCATCATTTGAGGAACGGAAAGGAAAGGTTCGAAAGGAAGAAAACGTACGTCTTGGACGGTTTGACCTCGTCGACTTTGCGTTCGAAGTGGTGCCATGTTGGCGTTGATGTTGAAGAAGTAGGTGACACCTGCTACCCGTGTTAAAAAGCGGCAAACATGGACACACCAGACGCCGAGAGGCATACATAGTTAGCAGAAGACATGATTGCGAGACAGAGGGATTGTCGGGACTGTCAAGTGCCCTGGTACTGGATCATAGGCCGCCTGTAAAGATGGAAAACTTCGCAGACGGGAGCCATGAGAGTGTGCTGAGAAGAAAAGAAAAGAAGGAAAGAATAAGAAAGAGGGCAGAAGAAAGAGGTGAAAAGACAGAGATGGGCGGGTACCGTCACGTGCCGGAGAGCAGCAAGCGAAGGTCACGCCCCAGCGCTAGTCCTGATTGCGTCAAGTGTCGTTTGCTGTCTTTCGTGGATCGGTTGGATTTTGACTCTGAAAAGAGACCTTCGTTATCTTTATTATTGGCCGAGCTCGGATCCATGTCCGTAATGCTGCTATAAAAGACGGGAGATCAAGAAGGAGGCCGTGAATTGCATCCTGAGCTGTTCGCGAAGCAGTTGGGGAGCAAGAGTGAGCTAGCTAATCTACATTAGGAACGTAGACCGCTCAACATCACTCTTGAGACCTATCTCCGCCTCAGTCTTGCAGCCGCTTATCAGTTCAACTCTCGCTGGATCGGCCCCTGCTGCCTACTTGACCCTGACAATTTTCCTTTTGTGTGATGCTCGGATTTCCGAGCTGGTACGCCCATCCCCCAGGAGTAGTAGGCAACATGGAGTCGATCTCACCAGTGTACTCTGCCGCCACCAAGCCAGGGACACGCTACTCTCCACCATGGGCCGACTTGAGTATTATCGGAATTGCTGGTAGTTCCGGCTCTGGAAAAACTTCGGTGGCAATGGAAATCGTGAAATCCTTGAACATACCCTGGGTTGTCATTCTCGTAATGGTACCTTGAACCAATGCCTCCAACTAGAAATAGGCCCCAAGATAGCCACCTGATTCCGGACTCGTGAGATCTAACGAGCTGCAGGATTCGTTCTACAAGAGCTTGACTCCGGAACAGCATATCAAAGCACATGCGAACGAGTTTGACTTTGACAGCCCTGACTCGATTGACTTCGATGCTTTGGTACAGTGTCTTAGAGATCTTAAACAAGGGTATGGTAACCAGATTTTTCCGATTTGTACTACGACATTTTTTTGGCAGTCGATATTGCTCCTCCTGAAACTGACATGTCCTGCCTGCCTGAAAGGAAGAAGGTAGATATCCCTGTCTACTCGTTCGTTCACCATCAACGACAAGCCCATACCACTCCCCTCTATTCTCCCCATGTCTTAATCCTAGAGGGAATTCTCGCACTCCACGATACGAGGATCATGGACCTCTTAGATGTCAAAGTATGCTCGCTTTGCCTACCGAAAAGATTATCACGGAGCTTACTTTTATTTTCAGATCTTTGTAGAAGCGGATATGGACGTCTGTTTAGGACGTAGAGGTGAGTGCCTCCATTTATAGACCGTATTATTTTTCTAACAAAAGCCGAGCTAGTTCTTCGTGATGTCAAGGAAAGAGGTCGCGATATTGATGGAATCATCAAGCAATGGTTCCAATATGTTAAGCCTTCGTATAAAAAATATGTTGAGCCTCAAAGATCAGTCTCAGGTAAGCCTGATATTGATGTCCCTCTCAAGATTCACAGTGATATTCAGTCTGACTCCTAAACTTAGACATTATCATTCCTCGAGGCATTGAAAATAAAACAGCAATTAGTAAGGTTACACCCCATCCCTTGTTGTTGCGAAACTAATGAGTAAGGCATGGTGGTACAACATATCCAACGCAACCTCGAAGAAAAGTCTGAGAAGCACAGTGCGACCCTCCAGGAGCTCCGGCTCATTGCATCCGAGGCACAGCTATCGCCCAATGTCGTGATGATGCCGCGAACACCGCAATTTGTTGGAATGAACACCATACTTCAAAACCCGGAAACGGAACAAGTCGACTTTGTGTTCTATTTTGACAGGCTCGCTGCCTTACTGATTGAAAGGTACGTCTTAACGCCAGAGATAGGGCCAGCCGGCACACCATGGCTGACAGCATACGTTGGCCGATACAGGGCATTAGACAGTACTTCGTACACACCTAAGGAGGTAGAAACCCCTCA
This sequence comes from Aspergillus asperescens, assembly GCA_027569075.1. NCBI lineage: Eukaryota > Fungi > Ascomycota > Eurotiomycetes > Eurotiales > Aspergillaceae > Aspergillus > Aspergillus asperescens. The sequence continues at coordinate 61,989 of JAPDEH010000068.1, read as the reverse complement.
AAATACAAACTACGATGGACTGAACCAGGACGGCGTTGTATCTGCGGTTGCTATCTTGCGAGGAGGCTCATGCCTCGAGACCGCTCTCAAACGGACGATTCCTGACTGTATCACTGGCCGTGTGCTTATCCAGACGAATGAGCGCAATGAAGAGCCCCAATTGCATTATCTCAAGTTGCCTTCAGGTATCGAACAGCACTCCACCGTCATGCTCCTCGACCCCCAGATGTCGAGTGGAGGAGCGGCCTTGATGGCGGTCCGTGTGTTGATTGATCACGGTGTTGCGGAAGAAAGGATTGTGTTTGTGACTTGTGCGGCGGGCAAATCAGGCCTCAAGCGACTAAGTGCTGTATACCCGCACGTCAAGGTCATAGTTGGAAGGATTGAGGAGGAGAGAGAGCCTCGATGGATGGAGAACAGATATTTCGGATGTTGAAATTATACATAGAGGCGCCTGGAGATATAGATATACATAATACTTATGAATATCTTTCTTTTAGTAAATGAGAAACACCTCGCCTTTAACTGTACATGCCAAATGACGGGTTCTATGACTTTTACAGTCCCTCTGCTTCGGAGCGGAACGCACGGACCACCTCCGTCGCCGAAGATTCTGTGGTTCCGCCCACCGAAAAATATCAAGCCTCAAAACCTTTTCTCTCAAAGAAAGATTCCCGACTCTTGAACATCTCTTTATTGATTTACTCTCAAATATACCCGGTAATTCCTGATTTTGTTTTCCTATGACATTGTAATCTACCAAGCAGCGCACCCCAACAATGTCAGACCGCATGAAAAGCAAGAAAGGCAGCGGAGGTAAACGTGACGCCGGCCCGCTCATCAGTAAGTGCCCGCCTTCTTCCTATATTTAAAGGATGAAAAAAACAAAAGCCTCGAAGTGTTTTCGTTAGCTAACATTACTGCTCGCATTATAGCCGATCCCCGTTTCGCAAATATCCAAACAGACCCTCGCTACCGCCTCCCCAGCAAACGACACACACACGTCAAACTCGATAAACGGTTCTCGCATATTCTGCATGACAAGGACTTCTCGCGGAATGCCGCAGTTGATCGGTACGGACGGAAGTTAGCTCATGATGACACGAAGAAGCATCTTGAACGATTCTATCAACTTGGAGGTGATGAGGGAGAGGAAGATGATGAAGAAGAGGAGGGTGATGACATTAGCGTTGATGACGACGACAAGATATTGAAAGAGTTGAAGAAGGCTGATAGTAGGGCGGCGGGCTATGATCCAGCGCGGGATGGTGGCTTTTCGTCGTCGTCTTCGGAGGAGGACTCGAGTGAAGATGAGGATGAAGAGGACTCGGATGAGGAAGTTGAGGGGGGTGAGGAGTTGGATTTCCCAAATAAGCAGCGCGAGGATGTGCCTGTTGGAGAGGTGACGAATCGCATTGCGGTTGTTAATCTGGATTGGGATAATATCCGGGCAGAGGATTTGATGACCGTGTTTTCGAGCTTTACGCCTACTGGTGGTCGGGTGACGAAGGTTGTTGTATATCCGAGCGAGTTTGGAAAGGAGCGGATGGAGAAGGAGGAGTCGGAAGGGCCTCCGAGGGAAATTTTCGCTACGAAAGACGACGAGGACGAGGATGAGGAAGACGAAGAGGAAGAGGACATTGATTCAGAAGAGGAGGAGGAGGAGATTAAGAAGTCAATTCTCAAGGAGGACAGGGGCGAGGAGTTCAATACTACGCAGCTCCGGAAGTATCAGTTGGAACGACTACGCTACTTCTATGCTATTCTGACATTTTCATCAAAGGGTGTTGCGAAGCATGTCTACGACAACGTTGATGGCGCAGAATATCTAACGAGCGCAAACTTCTTCGATCTTCGTTTCGTGCCTGATGACACAGATTTCTCTGACGACCAGCCACGCGATAAATGTGAGAGGATTCCGGACGGATATCAGCCGAACGACTTCGTGACCGACGCCCTCCAGCACAGCAAGGTCAAGTTGACTTGGGATATGGATGATAAATCGCGCAAGGAAGCGCAGGCTCGTGCATTCGGAGGGAGTCGAAAGGATATCGACGAGAATGATTTAAAGGCCTACCTTGCCAGTGATAGTTCGGATGACGAAGAGGAGGGAGGTGTGGATATCATAGATGGCACAAAGGGAGAAGGTTCTAAAACCTCACAGAAGGAGGATGAGAGGCAACGCATGCGAGCGCTTCTTGGCCTGAGTGCGGAGCCGTCGCAAGCCTCCAAACCAGATGGCCCCGTTGGTGAAATGGAGGTTACTTTCACGTCTGGCTTGGCTGGTGGTCCCAGCGGTGACGCTATCTTCGAGAATGAGCCCGAAGAGACTACTATTGAGAAATATCTGCGCAAAGAGCGCGAGAGGAAGAAGCGACGCAAGGAGAAGCTGAAGGGCGGCAAAGTGGAAGATACGGGTGACAACGATAAACAGGACGACCAAGGTGAAGAGGAGCCACAGGGAGATGAAGATATGGGTTTCAATGATCCATTCTTCAATGACCCCTCTGGCAAGGCAGCCACCGTAGCTCGCCGCAAGGAGGAGAAACGCAGGAAGCGGGAGGAGCGTGAAGCTGAGGAAGCAGCCGCTGCAGCCGAGCGGGCAGAACTTGAACTACTGATGATGGACGATGACGATGCTAAGTCTGGATTGAGGCACTTTGATATGAATGAGATCATTAGGGCAGAGAAGCAGGCTCGCAAGAAGAAGGGCAAGGGCAAGCGCAAGGACAAAGCAGCTCAGGAAATCCCCGACAACTTTGAAATGGATGTTAGCGATCCACGATTTTCCCGACTCTTCCAGAACCACGAATTTGCAATTGATCCTACCAACCCACGGTTCAAGTCTACGTCGGGTATGAAAGCCCTGCTGGAGGAGGGCCGGAAACGCCGCCGGGATCGGGATGATCACGGAGAGGAGGAAGACCAGAGCCGCGATTCAAAGAAGCAGAAACAGCGGTCTAAAAACGGCGATGGGACGGATGATTTAAAGAACTTGGTGGAGAAGGTGAAGCGGAAGACAAAGGCTTGATTAATTGATCATGCTTGTACTTGTATAAGTCTACCACTCCTTACGCCAAGTCGACCAGTAAGCGACTACAGGATTTGGAGCATATACCATTTGAATGATCTGTTCCACAAACATATTTGCCCTTATTGAATTATTCTTTCGAGTTGTAGAAAAAAGGCCCGAGCTCTGGAATTGCTTCTTCTTTCCCCTTCCCTGCCTCTCTCTCCGTCAGTTCATCAACCTTCCGGTCCCAATATAAATATCTTATGTAATGCTGGTGTAGCTTTGGAATAATAATTTCCATCCCGGCAGCTGTTGCCAGCTGCATCCATGTCCGTACATGTAGCAGCAAGGTTAGTTGTGCAAAGCACCTGGTCATTCGTATCTGATCTGACAGAGATAAAGGCCCCTGTTCTACCAATTGGCATCTGGAGGCATACCGAGAGGATGTAATCAGTGGTGAATAATCTCCTGACCTCCAAGAAGCTGCAGGAAGAAGAGGTGCCCAAGAGTGAGAGGGGACAAGGATATGGCCTTTATTGGAGGCGCTTGAAGGTGGCATTCACTCACCGCCCTTTCGGCTTTCCTCACCAACCCGAAAGGCCCATCCATTTTCCCTTTCCATCCCTCCTCCACTCTTCCTCCTCCGCTTCTTGTCTGCTTCCCACTTGTCTTGGGTGTGGTGGTGGTTCTCAATTTCTCTCCCCTCTATCCAGCTTCCTTCGTTGCCCTCACTGAAGGCGACATCTGCTAGTTCCGATACAGATCCCCTACCCCTCGGGTCGACGGATCCTCGAGAATGATCCTCCTCCGGTAGATTGGGTGATGGGGAACTACAGTTCAGTTTTACCTGGCTGTCGGTGATCTGGATTTGATCCTTCTGGGCGTACACCCATTCATCTGGAAACGCTGTTTGATTTACTTCACGAGACTTGGGTTCGAAATCTAGTTGCTCGTGTTGACCCCGATTTCTGTGTTTTGTTTCCGCATTTTTGCTACCTATCTTTCCTTTGATTGTCGCTTTGGCCCTCTTCAACTTCATTAGTCATAGAGCTGTTCCAGCGCTGTCATAATGCTGGGCCGACTCTTGAACACCGCAGCTTCGACTCTGAGTCCGTCGGCATATTCTTCCAAGCCCACCACACAGCTTGAATCGGTTACCGAAGAGGAGCATACGTCTGGCCTTCTATTTCCCGATGTGAGTGTCCTTCGACGCTCAAGTACGCACGCCTTTCCCCTCCAAACCGCTTTCAATTCCCCCAATGCCTCCGCAGCCGGTGCCTACGATGACCGCGGGGGTGTGGAGTTGGATCCTCTCAAGGACTTTCGAGTGATAGTTGCCCAGAATTCTCTTGGCGATCGAGAGCCCTGTATTCTCCTCGACACTCGGGCTGATACATCAGAACCACCTTCCCCCGGACTTGGATTGGAGCCTCAGGTGTTTGAAGATTCCGGCCCCAGACATGCTCGTGCCTTCTCCTCTCTCTCCCGCGGGCGGCGTGGGTATCTGTCCCAACCGTCAATAGCAGATCAAAGCCCGCTCGCGGTTGCAGCTGAGATGCGCAGGACATCGCCGGTGTCCTCTAGTGCCTTTGCCCGTGCCCGTGGTCGTAGCTCAACAATGGCTCCCGCCGGAGGACCCCAAGAGCCCGCTCATTCGCGCCAGCCGACGGATATGAATGATGCAGGACTTCTGAATTGCATATTTGGCAGCAGCGCATTCAGCTACCGAGGCTCGTCCACAAAGATGCATATAATTTCTGCTGATGATGCGCCGGGAGAAGCCGGGAGTGCTTCTGCGACCCGGAATTCTTTCACACGGTCGTACACCACTGGGAGCTCCTCGGGCTTCAGCGGTACTAACCGGGGTGACTACAAGCCTAGGTCAAAAGTAACTATCCTTCTGACAAGGATGTTCAGCGTCAACTTGCCCGAGGCAGGCGACGCGCCAGAGGGGCAGGATTTTGCGTCTTCGTTGCGTCAGGAAATTTTTCCGGAGGCCGGTTATCCTTTCCCAGACATAACAAAGCGCAAGAAGATCAAGGAAAGGAAAACCCCGATGTACGCAGTTGCCATCACAATCCAGATCCCAGTGTTGTCCCGTAATGCCGCACGACCAGTTTCCCGATTCAGTACCCAGGGCCAAGATTCACCCAAGCCTGGGATTGCTTGCTCATTGGACTCGGATTACCGCTGGCGTGCTGGGTTTCTCGATGACACTCTTGCGTCCGCCCCTGCCAGCTTAGACGAACGGATTGACATGTTGGTGGATCATTGGGACGTCATCAACCGTACGCTGTCACATCTCGAGAGATTATCGCGAAAAGAGATACTCTTCCTATTGAAGAGAGTAGATTCCTCTGGAATGCACCCAAAGCCTGCAAAACCCCCAAATATGCAACGAACAAACCAGACCTTTCTTCATTTACCGGCGAATGTCCTGGCGCTCAATTCGAGATTGAAAGATGAGGCTTCTCGGAGTGCCCGCCGTATCAGCAATGCGCTAAATATCCCCAACGTGGTGACGGGGCAAAGCCGCTGGGGTGTATGGCGTGAAGAAGGTCGTTCCATCATGCGCAGCCTTGGAGATAAGGAGCATAGCTTTTTCTTCCTCGTTTTGATTACAGCCTTCTTGGGAAATCACACGGAGTGGTTGAATGCCCTGGGTCCTGACTGGTACCGGCGGCGGCACTACCTGCAGCAAAAAGCGCAGCAGGATGCGGAGCCCGCCGTTCCCTATAGGACGGTGATTGTCTCTCCTGATAAGATGACTGCTCGGCGACTCATCTTCCTCCTCTCGGCATTTCTCCCACCAAAGCAGCGTTTAGAACCGCTTCCTTCTCCACTTCGACCAGGCACCTCTGCCTCGACTCGTGCTGTCTCTCAAAGTCCACCTAACGTACCTGTCTTGCGGCAGGAGCCTCTTCGCAGAGCCATAGAGCGGCGATCTCGTGCACAACGGTTGAATCTCACTGATAGAGACCATCATCACCGATCTGTCAGTGCTTCGTCGAACGAGACGGCCCATCGGTCAGCGGATGATGTCGAGAATGATTTTAGCATATATCGCAGAGGTTCAGATGCTCGCTCAATCAGGGCAATCGCGGTCCCGATGCATGCAAGAGATGCACGCAGCAAGAACATAAGCACAGCGACAACCTCGACAGCAAATCCTGGTAGCGCAGTTCCCGTACCCCATTTTGCTTCCCAAGGACGAACCGAAAGGGAAGAATCTGACCAGGCTGTTGGAGATGGGGCAGACAGTTTGGCATCAGAGACTCTGTTGAAGAACCTGAAAAGAAGCGAGAGCTCAGCTATCAGCGTCAACAATAGTCTTCCTTCTGCTGGAGGCCGGTGGGGCAATCTCTTTAGTGGTCTTTGGAGCTCTCGCCAGGAGTCGTCGACTGGCTACGGCGGTGCTGGGCCGTCACCTGAGCATCGCCAGCGCTCGACGTCGATTTATAGTGTCCCGCCGAAACGGAACCCACCGACACTTGATCAGATGGTTGAAGAGGCTTCTCACGGAGAGTCCCCGCATATCGCTAGTAGCGCCACCATTTCCATTCCGCAACCTCCAAATTCTCAACGAGAATTCGGAGAGGATCCGCAAGACTTGTCTTCAACAACGGACCATACTAAAGAAATGTCGTTGAAAATGTCCGTCCGAGAAGAGGACGGAATTGTGGATGTTGAGCTTCCATTGCCTGGGTTTGTTTCACTCTCCTCGTCTGGCGACTCTACTATGGCGTCGCCGAAGAAGACCCGCACGTCGGTGACGAGCATTGATGCTCTTGGATCAACACATAGCAGTGGCTCGGGTTTCTATCATCAGTCGAAAGACAACGATGGCCCGAACATTATCGTCGCTGGGTGGCTGAAAAGCTTCCATTATGACTTCTTACTTCAAGGGGTGCGACCTTATTCGGCCCTAGAATCTGACATCAAGCGTGCAATGCAATCGGAACCCACTCCAAACAACGCTGTGACATTAGACACTGATGGGTCGGAGAAGTGGGTAGATGTTGCCACGACTCTGATTGCAGATGTACGGACATTTACTGTTAAGCGGCTGCGTCTCAAACGCCGGGCTGTTGGGGGCGACTCTGTGAAATCACCGATATTGCCGCCTGGGATGTCTGCCCCGGGTACTCCCCGCCATGTTTCCGGCGGTTCTATCTCTACCTCGCAAGTCAGCGGTTATTTCTCATCTGCTATGAGTGCGGCTATACCGTCTCCTAAACCTCGCTTAGATGGGTACAATACCGGTGAGGTGGAAGAGCGATTTGTGGAGGAGCCTGTAATGGATTTGGACGGAACCCTCGTTGACGCCCTTGAGCGCGTTCTAGCCCAGAGTGGACCATCTTCATTGGCGCCTACTCGAGCACCATCGCCGTCGCGAGCTCGGAAGGAGAGTGATAGAACTACGGAGCCTGTAGCTACCCGAGATGACGTTCCTTCCCCCGAAGCCCCTCGTACCGAGTGTCGCCGGCTAGTCCTGGGGGCACTGGAAGAAGTAGTCCGCAGTGTGACCGCTGAGCATTGTCGTGAAGATGGCGGGGAGCTTGACATGACCGAGAGAGAGCGCAGTCGTCTGTTGACCGGAGCTGATAACACGCTAAGAGAAGGGGTTCGGAAATGGCTTCTTGATGTTGAGGAAGCGTGGTAAACGACCGGGTACAACAACTTATAACTTCTTCCAATTGGAACTTCTCGATCTACCCTTTAACCCTTTAATTTTCAAACTTTGCCGCGTTTTGCCTTGACAACAACCGAAGTCTTTTCGATTTGTTAGTTGTTATATGCTTGGTTTTGTGCTTATCTCGTTTTGATTATGATACCCAGGTGTTGAGTCCTTTGGCTTCGTTTCGTCACCACAGCTTCTGCATGATACGCGATACATTAACGGCCTTAAATACTGCAGCGTACATATACCTGAATTAATTTTGAAACGTATTTTCTAAACACCGGGCCTGAATTCACCTCTTAACATAGTGTAAATGTGAAGCGCCACCTACTGTACCACCCCTCTGGGTCGCGGTGTTAGCTACAACGGCTGTGGACAATTGAGCAACTGGTCCAACTTGGGCCACTTCCAACCCTAATAATAAGGATCTGGACTAGATTGACTTAAACTAACGCGAAACCGCGAACGTCCAACCCAATTCGCCCTATCAACAACAGCAACAATATTATCCCCCTCCTCACTATGCCTAACAGTCAATACCAACACCTCATGCGTCTTCTCCGGATTAACAACCTCAATCTTCACCTCCTTTCCGCCCAGGCTTCCGTTAACCAACACCTCCAACCCATTCAACGAATCACCACCAGGCCGCACCATCTTCAGATTCAATGGCGTCACCGACCCAGGCCGAATCAGTATCGGCAATGTCTCGAACCCGTGTGTTTCTGTATACCACCGTCCAGACTGGTATTTCTTGCCGTGATAGACCCCAAGAGATCCAGTTTCCACGACCCTGGCCATCCCCATCTTCGTCCTCAGGCGTCCGGGATACAATACATAAAAAGTCACAGAACCCGAACCTGAAAACACAGGGGTAACTAACAAATTACTCCCCAAACATGTACTGCGTATCCAACGAGTACGTATTCAAGTCATCTGAGAATTCCAGAAAACATAGGACGTATCAGCGGCGTACCATCTCTCCTATGCCCCACCAAAGCCTCAGCGAGTAAATACGGCGTCCAAGGTAATTTTCCCCCCTCACACAAGCGCGAAGGACATCAGTGCAATATTCGCCGTAAATCCAGGGGACATGGAACGAGGGGCCCCCGTGGAGTCGTGAGTGAGGCGATAAAAGCCCGAATTGCATCTAGCGGCTTATACAATGCCGATGGCGGCGTCCCTTCGAACCCATCGATGTCACTGGGCCAGAAGATATACCCGCATATAGAACTCAGCCATGGCTTCGTAGGTTGATTCGCAGTCGCCGCCCCAAGTGGACGGGGTACTTCTGGCCGCCGATGGAGGTGGAGCGGGCGAAGAGAAGGCTGTTGGATGGTCCCGAGATGGAGATCATTGTTTCGTAGACGGGTTTGTTGTAGAGGGGGCGCGCGTAGTAGTTGTGTATTTTGATGGGGTTGGAGTTGTCGTGGTACTTGATGTTTTTGTATGAGATACGTTCGGCGAAGTCGGTTTTGAACCTAGGTGTCGATGCCCATGGTCATTAGGCGGGTTAGGTGTGAGGAGTGCCAGACGCTGGCGGCGGGGTTTATGAAGTCGACGATGGCCATGCCGGCTTGCCCGAGGTCCCATTGCATTGCCAGACTGAGCCGTCGGTTCTCTGTTAATGAGAAGCTTTTTTGTCAGAGGCTCCGTTAACGGGGGTGCTGGGGTTGCTGAGACGCACCTTGATGAAGTATCCGTTCTTCTTCCCGATCTCGAAGAGAGGAGAGGCCTGCCCTACGTACGGATTTATCCAGACACTAAGTTTGAGGCCCTGCTCTTTGAGGCATTGGGGGTTACCCAGCGGCGTCGGGGAACATCTCAGAGTCGAATTCGAAATCGCACACACTGGCAAGACTTCATCCAGAAGCAGTCAAAATGGAACACGCCCAGGGGGAGATCGCGGTCTCTGAAGCCTGTCAAGGAAGCCAGTCACGGCTTGTTCATCGTAGTTTGTAGTGAAACCTAGCAATAACAAGTTAGGACGAACCCTCCCTCTCACCCTTTAAAAGAAGTAGATAGTTAGAGACGCACTCGTAGTAAGCCACAATTTATAGCTCGAAGCAGGAAACCAAACTAGGACGCCCAGTAAAGGCCGCATACTGGCGCAGAGTCTCCTTCGGCGTACTCCCCTGAATAATGCAGTATTCCAACCCCTCGCCAGGAATGGAGGAGTTAAGTTCGTAAGTAGATCTTGATGATTCGCAATCAAGAGCGACGACTCAGTTGAGCAAGGAAATATTTGAAGCCAAACAGGCAAAGAGAAACCACTGGGATATATCTATCCTGAGCAATCGCCTTCGTTTCTAGGTAGTTACTCATTTGTAAAGAACTGAACTCCGCTTTGTAGAAGAGATTCCACTTGCTAGCCTGGCTGTTGATTTTGTTTCGTTCTCATCTGGTGTGATTTGTCCCAGGCGCATAAGGCGGGGGCCAATCAAGCTGTGGTACTTCGAGTATGAGGGGTAGTCCATTCGGGGAGATACACTGAATAGGTAGATCATGGGCGGGAATTATGATTGAAGCAAATGGGCGTGTCTACGAATCAGTAGCTTGGAATAAGATGATGTATGTTGGGTTGGGATGCAGCTATTTTGCCTATATCGAGTCTGGATAAACACCGGATTTGTTCGGCTCAAAACATCAACATGTCGCATTCATTAGAATATAGATTACATGATATAGCACTCAAAGCAAATGACGCTGTGATAGAGGAGGACTCAAGCATGGTATATACAACTCCAAACCAATCCTAAACAAAGGTAATCATGCCCCGCTCAAATTTAACGGGCGTAACCCTCCACTCCTCGGACTCCCCTTGGTAATTGAGCTCTCCTCCCGCTGCCGATTTCGAGGATCAATCAAAGGCAGATTGACGCTTCCAGTTCCAGTTGGCGGCCTAGACGGAGTCCCCGGCGGGGGCGAGATATGATGATTGATGACAGGCGCAGGCAGCTCCAAAGACGGAATAGACGAGTCGATAAACGACGCCATCGTGGGAGCCGCCTTTGCCGAAGCTGGATAAACAAAGGACTCACTGTACAACTGGCCTAGCCGGATAGGGTCGTTGCAGAATTCCTCGAACCCATGTAGGACGTGCTCGGGGGCACGGTAGAGATTGGCTGAGTCGAAGCTGGAATGTACCAGAGGACTGCCTGAGCCGGCAATGTCGTGAATTGGGCGGACGAGTGGGGAGAGGCGTGGGGAGAGACGATCAATGGGGTCGTAGGTTCCTGCGCGGGCTCGGTATGGCTCGGACCGGTCGTGTCGGGGGATCTCGCGGCTGCTGGGTACGGTCCGTGTGCTGACGAGTCTATTTGCTAGGACGAGGAAGTCTCCCTCGTCAGTTATCTGCACGATGAGACTGCCTGATTGATGGATGTACTGGGAATATCGATAATCGGCTGTTCCCCACGAGTAGCCCACCTCGACATCTGGAGGGAAGGCAGACCGTGCCTCGAAGTCTAGCACAAAGTCAAACTTTTTCAGAATGAGCTTTTGGAAATAGTGCACGTCCGGTGCATCCTGTTGTGTAAATGAAGCTGTGCTGAAAACTGCGGAACTAAGGCCCTTAGGAGGAGGAACTTTAAGCTTGACCCTATATGGCCGGCGGAAAGGTTGTGTTTGGTCAATGGCACTAGCCTCAGCGACGGGCACTTGGACAAGCTTGAGCCCGAATTTCTCAGCTGTCGCGGCCCACGACTGGACAGTATCTTCAATGAGTTTTGGAGTGGTGTTCATCCAACTTAATTCGATATGGAAGCAGTTATCCGGGTTATGCAGCCGGTCGTAGTGAAGATCAATAACCTCTGGACGATTTGAGCGCTTGCGAGGGTCGACATCGTACTTCAATGCCTTTGACAGCATAACAGAGGCTTTGTTTTTCGACTTTGACGGAGTAGTCGGCGTTTGAGGAGTGTTCTGATCAAGGCTAGGGGCCCGTGAATGGCCACTCACAGGAGAATCCTTCCAGTGATCCGCCGTTGCAGGGGTCGACGGAATTGACCTGTCCGGCCTAAACTGGGGAAGCCAGCTGTTCCTAGATTCCGGACGGGTAGCGCGATACTCACTCGAGATTTGGTAGAAGTAATTGCCATCTCTGAAATTATGCCGCTTTTCCACATGCTGGAACAGACCAAGGCCCCACAACTTGTTCCCAAACTCGACGGCCGCTTCACGGCTATCAATGTCCCGGAAGTTTTGACAGAGCCATGTTGTGAACTCGGAACCAATAAAACAGTTATAATGTAGCCTCCAGTGCCACCTGCGGTCCATCATCCTCACACCCCTTTCTCCCTGCACAATCTGAGCCAGGGATGCCAGGCTGATATTGGACCGCTCTAACAGTTCAGACTCCGGCAACAGCTGTGCTGGGGAACTATCCAGCCCCGGATCTGCAAGTAAGTTCAATTCCGCCGCAACAACCTCTGAAGGATTCCTTGTTTGGTACATGATATTCAGCGGGTTTTGGTCCCTGTGCTTGATGGAGGTCTCGATTCTCTTCTCCTCCGGAGGCACGTATTTATGCCGCTGCCAAATAAGAGTGAGCTGATTGATGCCAAGCAAGTGGATCTCCTCTTCGTTGTCTTGATTAATAGGCTGTATGTGCCGTCGGGAGTGCATATGCAGACGCACTGGAATCAGGACATATCGCACGCGCCAGAACTGAAGCTGTTGCGCTGGATTGAATAAATAGTCCCGGTGGCCCGCAACATAGTTATCAGCGTAGTTCCAGTTGTATTCTTCAGCTGACGAACGTAGCTTTATTTGCTTCACGTCGTACTCAGGGCTTAGGATTGTCCGCATCGCTGCGGAATACATAGAGTCTAACCCACCCTTCTTTTCAGGGGCCAATTCTGAGAGACTCCTATGCAAAAACCGCGTGACCTCGATCTCATTGCCTTCAGTGCAGACAAGGCGATGAATGGAATGTCCTTTAGACAGGAAAACAGTTGTACCGTCCCTTTCAAGAGTCTGCATATCCAAGACATTTGGTGATTTGAGAGTGTACCGCCCAGAAGTCTCGACTACGTTCTCCCCCACAACTATCTGGAACCCGTGAGAAAGACGTAGCGAGATCATTTCCCGCAGCAACAGGCTCGTGGTTTTTGGCGCTTCGATTCCCTCCGCATCATCATTCGGAAAAACTCGGTAAGGAGTTTGTAAGTAATCAGAAGCCAGCTCACTCGCTGTGGGAAACTCCTCTGTAGTCAGGGGCAAGATAGCAGGTGATTTCAAACTCTTCCACTTGACAACAGCAACATGAGGCGGTCTCGGATATGCATGCTGCCAACGACCAAACCAGCTAGTATCCCGCGAAACCTCTCTAGGAGTATTACAAGGGTTAACGGAACGAACCCACGGAGAGAGAAGCCTGCTCTGAGGGGTTTTGGCAACTGGCTCTCGCAACCCAGTACTTGGTGTCAATTCAAATCTCGGAAGTGACTTTTTAGTCTGGTGCTCAAGGCTAGGTTTCTCGTTGAGATGATGATGCTCAGTACCGGTCGTTGAAAATGACTCTGTCACAGAACGCGCTTGCTGTTCAGGTTCTTCAGCGGGTGGTTTAAGTGGGACTTTGATGGATATCGGCCTCGAAGGGGTGATAGTGGGACTTTTCCGTTTCTTTGGAGGGGTGCTTGGTGTGGGCGATGATTCAACAACCGTTGCTGTGGAGGCCGAATCGGATGCGCTCAAGGACTCCATACTTCTCGATTCTTTAAGTGTTCCCGCAACCTTGTTCATAGTCAAGGTTTGCATGCCCGTTGCGTGTTCTACATTTACTTCCGTGCTTGCCTGGGCTCTGGGTGGAGCAACCCCCAGTCCTCTAAGAGCAAAGCTAATTGTCCGCGATATTCGCGGCGCTTTCATTTTCGAAGATGTTTTCAGAGCAGGTTTCCTAGGCGAAAGGGCTTTGCCGGCGGGACCCTTCGGAGTCGTCTCCTTCCGTGGCCATTCGTTTGGGTTAACTTCATGTTCCCTTAGGCGCGTTACCGACCTTGCAGAAAGCCGCTCATGTGTGTTGGTGACTTGAACTTCAGGCTCGCTTGGGCGCTTATGCTTGGTGTTCCTGCGGCGATGGTGCCGTCGGGCGAATGGTCGAAATATCGTATCATCATAATTATCCATCCAAACTGCAGTCGCAGATGCCTTCTGTGACTTGGAAAGCGTCATTTCTTTTGGAGTCGCCATATGTTGTAGAAAGGATTCGGCCCGTAAACTGTCACTCAACTGATGCTTGAAAAGAGAGGTCCGTCTAAAAGACGATCTGGAGGGCATGAGAGAAGCCGAATTTAAGCCTCTTGAGGTATCCTGGCCTTCGGACAGATAGGGTATGGAAATATTCGACTGCTCACTTTCCATAACTCCTCCCATTTGTATCTCGTACATGCGTACCCGTGGCGTAAACACCTTTGACCTTTTAGTCACGGTGAATGGAATAGGGGCATTCGGGTCCTTCTTCAGTATCCGCCTGGACTCCCGGTACGTCTCGGGATTCCAGTATGAGATATCCAGCCAATGCGGGATACCGTAACTCCAATCATGCGCACGAGTCCAGTGTCCACGAGGGCCGCTTGCTGGAGGAGTGCTTGAAATAGTTGATTTTGGAGAGAAATGCGTAGTTCGGCTGGTCAGGCTTGCAAAGGAGTGACGCATCTCGGGCGAGTAGCCACCGCTTTGTATATCACCGTAGCTTGAGGTTGACTGTCCTCGAGTTGGCTCGCGGTATTTGAACAAAGGGACAGAGTGGAGTGGCATTGGGCTCAAACAGACCAAATCTATAGCGATCCCGCGATTCGTGAGCGCCTCGGTGGTGGAAGCCAACGATTCATAGGACACCTCAAAGACGCCACTACCGGGAGTTATGACGATGATAGATGTCCCCGTATGAACCATATCGCGGTCGATGTGGTCAAATGCCAGATGCGAAGAAGCAAGATGGATCGCTTCCAGGATATTTCCACGAAGAGCAGTGCTGGGACGTCCTCCAATAGTCGCATTCGGAGTACTAGCACCCGTAGAAGGTGCAATTGGGTCTTCTAGCGTCTTCAGGATCGACACATCTCTCAGAAACGTCCTAAAATCTTTCTTCAACTCGTCAAGGATGGTCGTCCAGTGACCACTAGCCATATCGTTGACCACAACACGGTAGAAATCCCTCGTGGGGGCATGATTCGGGCTGGAAGTATTCTTTAGATTCTCCGAATTAAGCGTAGACGAAAGCCCGTTAGTTAAAGCATCATACTCAACCCGAGTGAATAGCACAATCGTGACCAAATGTCTCGCGTCTGCATTTGCCCATCGTTTAAACAATTCCGGCAAGAACCCATTGATCACCCTGCTGAAAAGGATATCCCCTGTCCCTTCAGAATCAAAGTCCCACATTTCCCTCGACATCTGAATAAACAGAACATACTTCGCAGCCTCGCTACGAAAGACCGGAATAGTCTGCGGCGAGAAGAATCCCGAAAGGACCTTCTTACCCCGGATAAAAATGTTCTTCACAGTCGCCTTGATGCTTCCCATGAACACGATTTTCTGCCCCTTGTAGACAATCTTCCCCGCCAACTCTGACATGACCAATCTCCACATGTCAGAACGGACCAGAAACTGGTCGCGGAAGGATACGTCCACATGGGACGCCGAGCATTGCGCCTGTTCAACAATCGAAATACACACAGTACTTCTATTCTTGAATCCGAAGATATTCGCAACGCTGCTGGTAACGGACAATTCCAGCTTCGGATGCCGGGTCCTAATCTCCTGCGGGAGGGGCTTCGCCACAAACAAACACCGGGTCTGGAGCGGCGTCTTGAACTTCGATATCGCAAGAGATCGGGAAGAGGAACCTGACTCCACATGCCCATCTCGCAGCGACCTCGATCTCAAATCAGGCTTCACATTTGCCGACGCCAATTCCCCGAGCGGCTGGGTAGATAGGATCTCAATGACATCGCCATCGCGCACGCCTGTGTCGGTGAAAGCGGCTTGATTGAACAGGATCTCCTTCTTCGAGAATGTCTCGTCGTGAACCCAAAGAGAGCATTGTCGCCGGTCTAGTCCGGTTGAGGAGAATCCAAAGGTCTTTCCGTCTGAACTGGATGGGTTATCGCTGAGGCCGTCATGTTGGGTTGTGTCGGCCGAGCGGGACGTCGTGACGGAGTCCAGACTGGCTGCGCTGACCTGTCTGAGGTGCGAGCGTCTCATGGACCCCCGCATAGACATGCTTCAGCTTCCACCAGGTTGCATAGCTTGTATTTCTCGATAAATCAATCGCCAGGGATATGAACGATGTGGACGGATTAATTCCTGGAGTCCGACAAGTTGACGCCGATTCGACGCAGTCCTTATCGCAATATATCACGTGATTATCTATCTTATCAAACACGTGCCTCATTGAAGCTGATTGCCTATTTAGGAATTTGGGGCTCAATGTCCCCAGATACAGTAGAATTGATAAAATGAACACCCTGTCACCAAAAGATCATCATGCCAAGATTTATCTAATCCTACACCGCAATTTTCAAGGAGATAATTTGCATATATAACGGCCCTATTGTCCGTCTACGTTGAAAGATTTCTCGAGGACAATGGGCAACTACTTCCTAAAGGAGAGTGGTTGTGGCAGTACCCGACGTTCACAAAGTCTGAGTGAATGGATACCAAGTATGCGAGTTTCCGGTGTATTCCGTAGGGCATTAGGAGAAAGAGAGGCGCAGGGAAGGCTGCTCCTTAAAGTTTTTTTTTGATATCGAAGCGATGTCTGTCTATTCTATATTTTGACTTACAGGGCTGGGCTGGATGCGGGCATTCTTGTGCTACTGGGTATCCGTACCTACAAGCCACTTGAATATTCAGGGCGGCTCTGGTCAAAGTAGCTGGCATCCGTATCTATGTGATATATCTCCGTGGAGTTTTTCGGAAGTCGGCACCGGCCAATACCTAGAGGCTGGTGATGATTCTTCTCAGTTGCCTTGGGTCCACTTGGTCTGGCCGTTGGGCGTATTGGCTTATACACCGCTAAGGAGATGAATGATAAACCCATGCAAGGTCCGGGGTGATAGGCAGTAGTTCCAACATCTGACTAGCCATGTTGGTGCCTATTGCAGCCATTGTGGGACAGAAAGTTTCAATCTGACTATCCCATGAAGCCTGCTGGAGAATGCGGCTAAGGCAGGGCTGAGTGATAAGTATCTTGCTACTATAGAAGCAAAAGGCAGGGTTAAGCCTTTTCCTTTCGCAAGCTGGTGATTCCTTGTGTAAGGTAGAGCTCAGCTGGAAGTTTTAAAAGTCAAGTAGCTGTTCTACCATTTAAGCAAGAGATGGTTATTTTAATCAAGCACCATAATTTTCGCCCTGCTCCTGGAGCATACAATGTATCAGTACTCCTTCGCATGAGTAGCCCAAGTTTCACGAGATAAAGGAAATGTAGTGAAATGTTTGGTGTAAGGATCTAAGCAGCGGCAGACGCAATTTAGTCGCTATGCTTATTAGGACTAGAAGATTGACGCCTGGCAGACTCAGGTATTAGTGTACTTTCTGCGGATTATGCCGAGGCCGGGTGACTGGACTGCAGATAAAATGTGACCGTGCTTCATAATCTTCAATCAGCTGGTCAACTTCGCCCTGAGAAAAGTCCTCTCAATAAACAGTACCGGAAGAGGGGTGGTACAGGAATCTTCCGTACTGCTAGGAAGACGCCCAGTCATCACACATAGCAATACACGCAGCACGTATACAGTCCACCAGACCCTACAACGAGTCTCTCTTGAGTTGTATGATATACTGCTGCTCCGCTCCGAAGATTTAACCCCATAGTACGGGCTGATTGTATCGAGATCCCGGAAAGCCTCCAAGACCTTGAATAAAATACTAATAGCTCCGGGTGCTCCTGAAATCAAAGCCGAAGTGATGAAGAAAAGACATTAACCGACCTATTAGTCTAGCCCACCATCATGAGCCTCTCACTTTCTCGAGAAGTATATACTGTGGTCATCTGTGCCGTTCTTCGATGAATCGTGCGCGTACTTCGTAGCACCGCGGAGTTACAACTTTGCTATTCAATGGGTTCTCTAGGGCGGCAGCGGAAGGGGTTGTGGAGATTTCAGACTGGTTGGATTCGAGGCGGAAAAGAAGGCTGGGGGAAAGCAGGTGCTACCCAGCCATAAACAGCGTGATTTTCTGTAGGTAGCGATGAGGGGTCGTAGGATGAATAATTCTGTCGAGAGAAGACCGAGATTTACCAGAGATGGGTAGTCAAACTGACGTAAGAACCCAGCGGCTGGTAAACAAGATGATGGGTAATATCTGCTGGAGGCATCCGATATCATAGCAAGACGTAGCCTGACCGTGGCCCTGAAAATTCGTGCCGGCTAATCTACGGCCTAAGTCTCGTGCTGTTAACCTCAGGGTCCAAACAGCTGAGTGCTCCCCAGGCATAGGTTTTTGGCTCCTTCTGTTCTTCGGGTTTAAGGTGATTGCAGAGCTGTCCTTGGACATGATCGTCCAGTTTGGTGTCATGATGAATGGGCGTATCGCAGCTATCGCAAATACACTCTTATCAGCTGGAAGCCAACCTTCATACGTGCCAGTATGCTTGATTTGTTCGGCCCACAACTCGAAGGAAGAGGAACGGGAGTTTGATTGAGCATCTCGCTCCCAACGAGAGAAGATGGCGATTTCGGTTTAGGAAGAAGCTTCGAGCTTGAACGGCGTGTCGGCCCCAGCCAGCTTATGGCGATGCGTCAAGGCTCAAGCTGGGTAAGGGAATGGCAGTGATGACTAGGCATCAACACGCGCTAGCCAGGGATTCAGATGATACGATATGAATCTGGCCTGTGTTGGATCCATAACTGCACCGTAGCAGTAGTACATAATAGACAAGTACCTGGGGCTAACCACCACTAAGTATCTAGACCAAAAGGAAAGAAAGACTACCTTACTTCCAACTCGTATGAGATACGTCATAAATAAAAAAAGTAATAAGTAGGAAAAACCGAACCGAATTGAAATGAATTGAAATGAAATGAAATAATAGAATAAGGTAGAAACAATAAGTAGAACCCTTCTCATAAGAGATAAAAATTCAAACAAAAGCTGAGAGCACCAGACGCCACGCTCAAAACATCCCTATCCCATTCCGTGCATTCATTTTCCGTGGGAATCCGAGTCTGAGTCCGAGTTTCATCCAAGAGGATTTTTTGAAAAAAAAAACCCGAGCCTGATCCCGCCATTCCATTCCTAGGTAGTCGTGTGTGAGAGTCATATCCATGGATAAAATAACATCACGGAAGGCTATAATAGTACACAGAGAATAAAAGGTAAAGAAAAAGATAAAGGAAAACAGGAAAAAAAACTAACTAGGGAAGCAAGCAGAGTTTCGTTACCGAGCGAACTCCGTCCATACCGCGCTGAGCCAGCCGGTTGGAATGCCGACCTCGGACGGCACCATGCCGGGTGATTGTGTGTATTCGCTGCCCTCTAGGAAGGCGAGGACGTCATCGCCACCGAGACTAGTCGCCCATAGACTGTTGAAACTTTCTAGGCCGTCTACTGTTGCTGGTGGCGATGCACCGGGATGCCCGACGGACCCTGGGGGTGGCAGCATTTGGAGATGGTGAGTGGGAGCGGCGCTGCTGATAGGGGGGAGGGCTTGCGAATACTGTGTTTGTGGAGGTTGTGATCGTGAATTCAACCATGAGTTTATCGGCTGCAAGCGCGTGGACGACGTTGGAGTAGAGGTTGATGGCAGACCTGCGTACGCATTTGGTGGTGCTATAGAAGGAAGAGTTGGTGAGGAGCTGCTGTATTGCGAACCATCTTGGTGATGCTGGAGTGATGGGAGTGAGAAAGGAGACTGTGATTGCAGGGCTCGGGCTGGGGGCATTGGGAGACTGGGTCGTCGTTCGCTATCTATTCCAGGGAGAGGTAGACCAGGGCTGTTAACGGGCACCCATGACTCACGCCGGCCGCCCGCTCCATCTAGCGGACCGTCGCCGATGTCACCGGGGTCACTGCGGATGTGATTGCTGCCAGTGTCACTGAGGTTTGTCGCTCGATCGCCATCCTCCTCGTTGCCTGGACCCTCAGGGAGTTGGTCATCGATGTTGCCAGATTCAAGGAACAGCTTCTCGAGTAGCTTGAACTCCTCCAATCCTCCACCAGCCCCAGATTCACGCGACCCGTCCGGAGGCAACCTATCCAGCCTGCGCGAGTTGCGCCGGAAGTCGCGTTTGACCTTGGAGAAGTAACTATGCAGGCGATTCAGGGTGCGGAACCAACCCGCTGCCATCTTGAGGCGTGGCCGCATCTCGCGTAGGATGTCCAAAGCCTTACGCGTCTGAACTTGTCCTTGCGGGTCGCCCCTGTACACCGGGGCTAGAGCGCCGTCAACGTCCATCTGCGGGAAATTGGCCGCGTAGATGCCTACGAATGCGGCATTGTAGATGGCAAATCCGACGAGCGGATTCTCAACAAGTACACCGCGTTCCTGGCAAGTTACTACCAAGTCCATCAGTTGTCGAGCGGCGGCGAAGAGTTCGCGCGCACTGTCACGCCAGAAACCTTCCGGCATCCCGGTCCTGTCCACTGGCTCATCGAGCGGCCCAATGGGCTCTGTGCAGCGCATAGGAAAGAACGGCACATAGGCGCGGTGTAGAATGATTACCGAGAGGAAATAAACCAGGTGCATGACTGTATATGGGGGAAGACTGTTCTTGTACATCATATGGGTATCGGTGTTGCGGGGAGAGTATTGTAAATTACGGGACAGTGCATCGCGGAATTCTGCTAGCAACGTTCGAAGCCGGAAGAAGCGTGAATCGGGATGCCATGGGGGTAGCTGTTCATTCCGTCGTCCTCCAGCACAGGACCACTTGGCAATACTACCCCACATTCGGATGATACGAACGGATCGGCTCAGGACGGACTCCTCAGCGCCGATTTCCCACCGGTCAATTTCATCTTCAGCAGAGTCTTTCCGTCTCGAGGAGACTGGTGACCATGGGCGGTTATCTGTGCCATTGTGGACCAATTTTTCGTCGCCAAAACCGCCAATACTCTGGCGAATGCTGGGAATCTGGACGCCTTGGGAGCTGAAGCTTTGCGGACGCCGGCCGACAGGGTCCTTCAAGCGACAAGTGCGTACCCGCTCTCCGAACGCAAAGGCATTGTCACTAGGCAACTGAATGTCCAGTTCCTTGACTTTGATCATGCGTGGACGGTACTTGCCACTACTCAGTGAGCGGTCGAGAATGAAGCAGGCCCAGAAAGTACGACGCTTCGTCTCCTGTGCGATCATGTCGTCCGAGGTTTGCTCTTTTTGTTCGGTACGGCGCGGTATACAAAACATATCCGCTTCTGTTTTTAAAGCTGGGGATCGCGGCACATCGCGAGAGAACACATCATTCTCTAGCTCGAATGGGAGTCCCATGGCCTGGGACAGACGGACCGCCATCCCCACATACAGCCAAGCGCTTTTCCCGCGACACATGCCCCATTCGTGAAGGGCGAGCATAAGTAATGCCTGGACGCGGGTTAGGTCGGGCACGGCGAGACTGCCGCCATCCACGCCGGCCAGCCGGCTGCGCAGGGCTGCCGCATAGAATTCCGAGGCAACGAGGGGATTTGATGGGTTTCCTGGAGAGGAGGGAGAGTGGTAGGCGACGAGCTGAGGATGGAAACGGGCAGTGAGGGCAAGTACCCCTAAAGGGATCAGCGGGTTAGGCGGTGCTGACGGATTCGGGACCTGATCCCGAGGGGGATCTTGGGGGTTGGGGATGATGGCCGAGGTATTGTTTGTGGATGCCGGGGGTGAGCACTGGTTGCCAGAAAGCTGCCTAATCTGGCCCATGAAGGAGGCGGGATGGAGGAAGGGAAGAAGAGTCGCATAATGCGACTGGAATAGGTCGAGGGCGGCCTCCCAAACTTTAATGGTTAGGACGGAGGCATCAAGCGCGTCAAGGGACGCCTTGGAAGCATCTCTGGCAGAGAGGCCGACGGTCTTGCGCGAGCGCTGCCGCTTGGGGCTGTCCCAGTCACCATTGCGATCCTCCCCATCGGCCAGAGCCGCGATGTCTCGTTTGGCGGCACCGCTCACGCCGATGGCGGGCGTGGGGTAAACACATTCTCGACCAGAGGATTCGCAAGCGCGACAAGTGGTGTCGATGCCGGAATTGACGCACTTGATTTTACTTCGGCGGCAGCGCGCGCAGGCGATGCTTGACCGCATGATGTCGGCGGTTGCTCAGGACGGGAGACGGGGGTTCCCGTCTCACCCTCGGATGTAAATACGAGAATCGGGAAAAGTAAGGAGCGAGCGGAAACGAAGGACAGGACCGGAAGTGAAGGGCCTGATAGACCACTTGAATGGACGGGAGAATGCAGCGCCGACGACAGGAGTACTAGTCGCAACACTTTAGTGGTTTTGTCTCCTTCTCAGGCCACTGTGCTTTCCGTATCCGCTGGATTTCTCCGGTGAAATATCCCGGGATTCCGTGAGTGACGAGTCGGATGACGGCCAGGGTGACAGAGGAACGGGAGACGGGACAAGGTAGGGGACGGTACGATTATGAATGCCTCGCCACAGACTGGTCGATTGATAGTTAGTACCACCTCAGCGACAATCAGGAGAGCAAACAGATTATTGGGGCCGCTGTGGTCTTCAATGGGGTTTTTTGCTTTTCCCACCCCTTCTCAGCGTTTTCTGTGCCGTGTACACGGACGGGGCAGAGAACAGGGATGGAAGCAAACAAGCGGGAACAAAAGCGAAGCACAGCGCAAAAGCAAAAAATGGGAGAGGGAGAAGGAGCAATTCGAGCCGAGACTGACAGTCAAATAAAGGTCGAGCCGACAAAGATTCCTTCGGCTATAAAATGGGGCAATACCTGGTGCGGGAGGTGGGAGAGCGGAGAGTGTGGGGGAAGAAGCGAGTCAGTCGAGGCCCAGAGTCGGGGCTCCAGTCAGGGACGCGTCTGGAGTAAGGGGATGGGGGCGAAAGGAGAGGGGAGAAGAATCAGAAGAGAAGCGAAGACGAAGGCCGGGGAGGGACGAATAATAAAGCAGCGAAAACGAAACGACGCTGAACGGGATGTTGACAGACAAGAAATCGTGGAGCATCCACACTCTCAGGCAAATTGCGGAGGCCCGACAGCGCGAGGAGCGAGAGTCCGGAGACGAGAAGGCCAAGGGCCTGAATGAAGCCAGAGACCGAGCGGCCGGAGCGTGAAGTGTGGAGCCCCTTTTCCGAGTGCCGAGAATGTGATTCCTTCAAATAAAAAGGAAGGGCTGCCTGACGCTGTGGGTGGCCTGTGGCTCTGTGCTCCGTCAGATGTCGACGATTCTAGGATTCGAGGATTCTACGTAGACCGGCAGTAGAGTCTTCCGGAGCAAGTCTCCTGCCCCTCGTCCAAGCAGAATCCCAGCACACCGACCATCACCATCTTTTTCCCTCGCTGTCCTCGTTATTATCACCTCCTTCTCCCAGTCCCCGACCCATAACCGACACGGACCGAAGGAGTCGGCTACCAACAGCAGTCGTGTGGAACATTACTTGACCCATTCATTACATAACTTATTTTTTTTTAGCTGTGAAATAAAGCAAGAACTGTCAACTCTGTCAGGCTCAGTCTGACTGTCGACTTCTTGCTAGCGGAATTTGAAAACTCTCTTTCGGAGCGTCCAGTCGACTTGAGAAGGTCCGAAGTTCCTCCGGTGTGTGAGTGATCAGTTATGGCTTGTGGGCAGCTGCCTCTCCCCGCGGGGAAGACGATCCAGGATCAGAATACGAGGATTGGCTGGTTCGAAATGGACAGGGGTTATTATTGATTCCCGATTGACACGGCATTCACTTCTGGGCTTCAAGCTGGCATCTTGCTTTGCCCGACACATTGCACAACCTGCTCCTACTAACAAAAACATCAAGCCGTGTAAATATACTCCAACAGGCCAACTCCAACTCCAAGTGGACCAGTTGGCAATTTTCCTGGAAGAGGGAAAATTCCCAAACCCACAAGCCGACCGCGACCGACTCATCGGAATTGATTCGTACAGCCGGCAGCGGAAGTTCCCCGCGCATTTAACCGGTCCCGAGGCACAAGTCCGACTCTCCAGCTGACCCCGCAAAGTTGTAACATGGCGATTGTTATAGGAGGATTATTTCCTCTGCTTTACCAGAACCCGAGAGCAGTCTCCATAACTCCAGAAAACGGGTGCCATCGGGGTTTTCCGGAGTATTCCCGAAGCAAGAGGTACCCTCTTGTTCATCCTTCATCTATCCTGGTCGTCGACCAAGGGAAGGGAAGGCAAGGGAAAGGAAAACAAGGTAAGACAAGTCCTTCTCGTCGGCTCGGCTAGATGCTTGTGCCGACCTCGCACGGACAACTGTGCCAGTGACAGTGCCACGACTACCACTAAATCCCAAAATAAATGGTGACCAATACTATAACACCTGTATTAAGAGATCTGCCGACAATTTTGGTCGGGAGACGTAGGACCTGGTAGCCTGGTACTTCCAGCTTCCGTCCGATCTGTTCTGTGCAGCCGACGGCGAGAATGTGATTCCGGCCAAGGATGCAGATGCTGGCACTTGCCCCTGCATTCCCCGGGTTCCAGGCTTTTTTCTTGAGGCTTCAATTGGCCTGGCGGGGGGGGGAGGGGGGGAATTGACCTATCCCTTACTAGGTTACTACCATGTCTCCTGACAGGTAGACTGCTAGATCAATTAAAAGCGCAATCAATTGAATCCCTCGATGTTACGCTGCGTCCGAGAAACTCCATCCGGACCGAAGAGGGAACCATTCAACGAGGAAGGGTTGACAGTCGATAATCTGGGGCAGACTAACTAGTTAACCCCAGCTATATTAATAATCCAGCCTCCAACTGGAGTCTGAACGTCCTTGCCGTGTCCAAGGGCCGGCCATCGGCCCCAGCATCCATTCACAATTCCGCGTCCATCGATGATCCCCAAGAATTATCGCCGTCTTTCCCATGTCAGTCGCGGATCAAAACGCCTCGGAAGTTGAGCCTGATCCCCCGCTTTACCTACCATAAGCACTGACCCCGGGATATCTGGCCTATAGGCAGCGGTATATACTCATCTGCTGTAGCCGACCAACGTCGTGCAATACCATGGGCCGGCTACGCGATGAGCATCTGGCTTGGACGGCGGGGCTGCCCAATGACGACCAGTGATGTAATGAGATAGAGTTTCGTGGCAGAATGGGGGTTGATGGGTTGTCGGGGTGAGCTAAGCCCCAAGGCTGGGCAGGGCACGACCTGCGGTTCTTCAGGACCGAGCTATGTCGGTTATGTTGAGGCAGTTGTGGCTATTTCACGTGAAGGCTGAAGCCCAGTAGTGAGGCGACTTTCTTCCTGTGATGATGCTGATGAGGATTGTAATATCGTGTTGACTTCCAATAAAGTGGACAAGGACGTCCACACTGTCGACTACCTCGAGATTATTGTCACCCACCAGAACCGCATTGCAATTTCCGCACCCCTTCGTCTGAGCGAAATATAGCCGGAGATGTCGTGAAGCTCGGCAAAGCCCTACCCAAGGGCTTCAAAGAAATAAACCACCACCGACAGTCCGACTCCCACACACCCCCAGCCTCCGTAGGTAGAAACCCAAGAAACCTTCCATAGATAGAGAACACCACTCAGCCGTCCCTCATCGGACAGTAGTGCCATATTCCCAGATCCCCTCGCAACCGGTCCAGTTGCATCTGAAGCTGGTTGGAGCAAACCCGTATGGCGACGTTAGGGCCAGCTTTCCCCAGGAATTCAACCCCTAGTCTCCTTTAAGTCCAAGTCTGATCCGATCCAGTAATTTACACGCTAAACCCCAGCATCGACCCAGATCCGGCTGATCAATGCCTTGACTCTTTTCCCATCAAAATCACAAACTAACCTAGAGGCCAACAAGGGTGCCAGTAGAGACACAATTGAATAATGGAGAAATGAGATCTTTCTGCCTCCGTCAAGACTAGGTAGTAGCAAAAGAAGCATTGATCCCCCCCGTCCGGCCCCGGGGTGCTGAATATTTACCCGATTGTTTTGTGTTCAATTCGAGCTTACTTTACCCTAACTCCCTCACTCCCTGTAGCCAGATCCACTCGGGGAAACGCCGTCGGAAAGCGTGCGGAGACGGCATAGGGAGCAGATCCAAAACCATTTAGGCATTTGATCATTCCACCGGCTTAGGCCAGTGACACTGTTACGTCGAAATTCGCTCTGAGCTTCTGACAGTGTCTGGCCACTGGCGGGGTTGGAGCCGCTCCGGTGTCCGGGTGTTGAACTGGGCTTGAAGATGCTGTCGGCTGGCCATTCCCTAGGTGGTTGCTGGTTAGCTCGAGTGCCAGCGGCTCATTCCCAGTGCGGTTCAGTAGAAGAATAGAGTAGAGAAAGTAGAAATATAATATTAGATGGGATACATGTATCAATTTGAATATAAAATAAACAAACGGACAGGTTACAGCAAAGAATCTCACGCAACTGTTTCCGGCACATTGGCCTTGGTACTGCACCTCTTCGTGTTGGGGAAACTGCACTTACTATGCAGCTACAGCCATAGTCAAATGCCCTGTTATCATCGGCAGCACGCTCTTGAGCCACTGCGAGACCCTTTGTCCACAAGGAGGAAGTTCGCCTGAGGTAATTAGTCAGGCCCAAGACGAGGTAAGATGCGGTGGATATGCTAAGAGCATGGATGCAAAGAGCAAAATCATTTGAAATGCATCAAAGTATAGCATCTCTACTATTAGCACTGTCAGTTGATCTCACTTCAGCAAGCAATCTTTCATATCATCGTTTCCTATGCCGCAGTAGTTCAGCCTGTGTAAAGAGAATGGGTTGACTTGCCCATAATCTAGCCGGTTACAATAATGAGCGGAAGCGCCCGTAGTGTCAAGCTGCATACTCGAGCTCACTGCAACTCCAGTAGATAAGCCCCTCATATCATTAATCCCGGCTGATACTGCCGTGCGTGCTCGGCTCTATTTCCAACAATCAGGTGCGGAATCAAACCACCAAACACAGTCTGTCGGCGCGTCGACAGAATTGGCCAATGAAAGTTAGCACTGCATTCTCTCAACAACTCTTCTCGGCGAGGACTTGGTACCATGAATTCAGCACACACGGCGACGAATGCCGTGGAGATGGCCAATGTCACAACAGCAACCTAGGCATCGAGCTACGGCGTTCTTGCTCGTCATCAGGGTTTGTGTCGACACTTTCTGGCGCCTCTGCTCGGATTGTTGACTCGGGACCACCAAAGAAAAGCAATTGCCTAGAACCAGGAGGAGGTTGGATAGCGTAGTCTACTGCCAATTAGGACGTCTGCACGATGAGCACAATGAGCCCCTCATTATTAACAAAGTCAGTGATATCCACGATTCACTCAATAGCGTTTCTGCAGGAATGAGCACGAGCGAACAATGGACTCTGGAGAAGGATCATTATACGCAAAAGCGGTGTGGGGTACTCCGTAGACCGCCGATAGTCTCTTCCTCGCTTTATCAAAACCGGTTATCTGATATCTCGATTGCGCCAGACTTCCAGCTGCACCGGTGGGAAATAGTGTCAGCCAGCTATCAAGTTGGATTAAACACGCCCGTCGCAAGCTCCGAGACTTTTTTGAAGGGATTGTATATCGTAGGTTCGCCGCCATAGTCATACCATGTCAAATTCGTAGCTCGACTTCCATACCTCCTCTGTACTAGGTATCTACTAGACGGATCAAAAAGGGAAAAGGAGCGTCAGTGGAGAAGTTAAATGATTACCTAATGATATTTTGTAAGTAAGCTAATGAAAGAAAGCTAAAGGGCAATAGTGGACTAACAAACGATAGGCAAAGAAAGCAGGAAACGAGTGCTCTGATACCAAGATCTCAGAGTCTGCTGGCAGTCTGCAGGATGATCAGTTTGTGTAGAGATTGGATCGCCGCTAAGACTTAACGGCGAAGCTTTCTGCTTCTTGGCAGTCCTCGTGTCAACAATCTGAGTTGTTACTTGTCGCTGGTTGCATTGAAATACCGGTCTACCTTGGATATCTTATTGGCTCTGCAGTGTGGCTATGCTGCGATGCAGTCGGAAGTCCAGCGCACTGTCCATGGTCCTATGATATCACATGCCATCTCGATACCTTGATCAAACACAGTTGCGGTCAGAATGGAAGTGTTCTATTTACAGTTTGAAAGAAGCTTAGGCATTAAGGCGTGCATTTTCTACAGAAGTCATGCCTTTATCTGAGGGAAATTGAGGGTGGATGGATCTTTGGGTTTTTGATGATCAAGCAGCACAAGAAACAACAAGCAATTATTGGCAGAGAGATAAGACCACACAAGACAGCGCTAAGCACTGGGCGCCGGCGGCCAAAGATACCTGTATTTTCATGTCTTTACCGTATGTATGGTAAATGGGTAACCGTTGTCTTTCTCTGGTCAATGGGCGTCAGATATATGGGCCTAGTTTCAGATTATCCCTGGCTATTCTGAGCTGCTGACGACAAGCGCAACTTGAAGTCCTGCTCTGGCCAAGATTACAGGCAACACCAATATGTACAATGATGTATGCTTGCTGGTTGGGAGTGCGTAGTACTTTCTTTTGAAATGCTGTGAGGAAGGAAAACCACGAAGACAGAGAATATGAAAACTCAAGGCTGTCCCTGACTACCTATCTTAAGGAACCGGATCCCCAGGAACTGATCCGGGGCATCCGTGGTTTGTAACTTTGTTGCCTGTTGATCTTTGAGAACCGAGACATCTGAGGAACGTGGCACTGGCATTCAGTGAGTGGTACTCTGATGTCGTACGAGTTCTGTAATACAGGCCTCTTTCAGTGGTCTCCTGGTCCCCACTCTCGCTCTACTCCTTTCCTCCCATCCTCCCTTCCAAGTTCCCTTTCTTCGTCTCTCCTCGCTCCTGCCTCTTCATTTTTCGTGCATTCTTTCCATCAGACGGCGACGTAAGTTTGCCGTCAGTCACTCGTTGGCCTCAACTATTTATTCTTCATCTTTTGCCTGCCTTCTTCCAGGATAAGTTGACATTTCGAGGGATTTTCGTGATAAACCTCTGATTTACCGATCGTCCTTTCTCGACACTCATTCTCCAGTTTTTCTGCTCTCTCTGTACAATGAAATTCTCTCTCGCTCTCGCCGGCGCCTCTTTCGCGAGTAGCGCCCTGGCGGCCAACTTGCCCGAGATCACCACCAAGGTATGACACCTGGGCGCATTATTAAACCTGGAGGTCGCCCTACTGACAGCGAACGATAGGGTAACAAATTCTTCTACTCCAACAATGGTACCGAGTTCTTCATCCGTGGTGTCGCCTACCAACAGGAGTACGCCTCCAATGGCTCGACCACATCCAACGCCCACTACACCGACCCTCTGGCCGATGACTCCAACTGCGAGCGCGATATCCCCTATCTGAAGCAGTTGCGCACCAACGTTATCCGAACCTATGCTGTCAACCCCGACCAGAACCATGACCGCTGCATGGGCCTGCTGGCAGATGCTGGTATCTACCTTATTACCGATCTGTCCTCGCCATCGGAGTCGATCAACCGAGTCGATCCCCACTGGAACGTCGATCTGTACAACCGCTACACTAGTGTTATTGACGCCTTTGCCAACTACACCAACGTCATTGGTTTCTTCGCCGGTAATGAGGTCGCAAACAACAGAACCACCACCAACTCGATTGCGTTTGTCAAGGCTGCAGTGCGTGATATGAAGGCCTACATCAAGAACAACCACCGTGAATCTTTGGTTGTTGGATACGCCACCGACGACAGCGCCGACCTCCGTGAAGACATGAAGGACTACCTGATCTGCGGTGATGAGGGGAGCCGTATTGACATGTTCGGCTACAACATCTACGAATGGTGCGGTGATTCGAGCTTTGCTGAGTCTGGATACAAAGCTCGCACCGATGAGTTCAGGGACTTCCCCGTTCCTGCTTTCTTCTCCGAATATGGCTGCATTAATCCTCGTCCTCGCAGGTTCACGGATGTTCCCGTCTTGTTCGGTCCCCAGATGAACGACGTGTGGAGCGGTGGTATTGTGTACATGTACTTTCAGGAGGTCAACGACTATGGCCTGGTCAGCGTTGACGGCAATGATGTCCAGACCCAGTCCGATTTCTCCTACCTCTCTTCTGAGATGCAAAAGGTTACGGCTACTGGCATCAACAGCAATTCTTACACCCCTAGCAACACCGCCGTTCCCACATGCCCCGCCACTGGCAGAAACTGGGAGGCCAATGAGAATCTTCCTCCTTCACCTAATGCGAAGCTCTGCTCCTGCATGGAGAGCACCCTGACTTGCAAGGTGAGGGACTCTGTCGATGCCAAAGACTATGGCGATATCTTTGGCTACATCTGCGGTCTTGAGGACGGCAGGTACTGCGCAGGTCAGATAGCCGATGCGATCAATGGCAACTACGGAGCGTACAGCGTCTGCACCACCAAGCAGCAGCTTTCGTTCGTTATGAGTCAGTACTACTCGGCCCAGAACAGCAACGATGCATGTGACTTTGATGGCCGCGCTGAGACTGTGAGCGCCTCCAACCCCAGTGGCGACTGCTCGAACCTGCTTCAGGAGGCTGGCAACAACGGCACTGGCAACGTTAACACACCCGAAGGTGGTGTTGGAGGCGACTCCGGCTCTGACTCTTCCTCCTCCGCTAGCGACACCTCTGACGGAGCTGCTGGTGGTGGACCTAAGCCGATGGCGGTGTTTGTCGGCAAATGGCAAATGGGTGCCTATGTCATGACCAGTTTGATTGCGGGTCTTGGTATGCTTTTGCTGTAGAGTGGAGATGTAATAAGGGGATTTGACTTTTCTGTTTCCTGTATTGATTCTGAATTGTAGTATATAAATAGTCAATTCGATTGCAGTTGCGAAATCCAGAAATCCAGAAGTCTAGATATACTTGCATATTATAGCCGTGATAGTTCGGCCTGGGTTGCCGACCTCCAGCGTCCGTGTCCCCATGCAACCCTGTTGGAAAATTCACAGTTCAGCTCAGCGACTAGACCGGCTTGCCGAAGACGGAGAAGAATCCGGTTCCTCTGTTTTCTCGGTATATAAACGCAAGTAGGTCATGCGGCTTTTTCAATGACAATTTTACATTATTCGTACTTGCAATCGCATTACTCGAACAATGGATGTCGACCTCGAAAAGAGCACTGTTGAGGCACCCCGGGGAGCTGTTACCAACCCGCCTCTCCAGAAAACACCCACCCACCCACATTCCCCGGGCTTCGACCTGCCCACCTGGCGCAAGGCAATAATCCTCTTCACCATCTCATGGATGCCTCTTGCCGTCACATTCTCAAGCACCTCGCTCCTCCCCGCAACCCCCGAAATCGCCTCCGAGTTCCACACCTCCTCCGAGACACTAAATATCACCAATGCGGGGGTGTTACTGGCGATGGGGTTCTCCTCGCTCCTTTGGGGACCTCTTACAATATTACTAGGGAGGAGGATGAGTTATAATATTGCGGTTGGTGTGCTGGTTGGGTGTAGTGTGGGGACGGCGGCAAGTAGGAGTATGGCCATGTTTACGGCGTTTAGGGTTCCGGGGGGATTTACCGGGATGAGTTTTATGGTCTCCGGGCAGACAGTTTTGGCGGATATTTTTCAGCCAGTATGTTTTTTTCTTTCTCTCGACATTCGGGGGGTTGTTTCTGACAAGTAGATACGTACTGTAGGAGGTGCCAGGGACGGCCGTGGGATTCTTCATGATGGGGTCTGTAACGGGGCCTGCAATTGGTACTTATACAATATCCTTCTTCCCCAAGTAAGCTGGACAAATAACTAATAGAGATATCAATGGATAAGGCCCCTGCATCGGCGGCGTAATCGTCACCTTCGCCAGCTGGCGCTATATCTACTGGCTCCAGACAGCCATGGCTGGATTCGGCCTCATCCTTTCACTGATCTTCGTCCCGGATGTTCAACAAGAGGGCGATGGCTCTGAAATAGAGAAAGAGAAGAGGAAGATCACGCTAGGGTATATCCTGCGAGTCTTCAACCCAACTCGCGTCTTTAAACTTTGGTTATATCCGAATATCTTTCGCTCAGTGTATCTTTCTTTCCTTTCCATCCATCCATCCACGCACACATAAACAGATGGATAAATATTAACAAAAAGACCGCAACCAGTTCCTATCCTGCGGCATCCTAGCCACATACCTCTACGCCCTCCTCTCCTCCGCCCGCACAATCTTCAACCCCCGCTTCAACCTAAGCTCCGCCCTCGTCAGCGGCCTCTTCTACCTCTCCCCAGGCGCTGACTTCCTAGTAGGCAGCGTCCTGGGCGGAAGCCTCTCAGACATCACCGTACGCAAGTACATAGCACGCCGCGGGTTCCGCCTACCGTAGGATCGCCTAAAGAGCGGACTGGTTATGATTTCGCTTGTCCTGCCGGGGGCGACGCTAGTTTATGCGTGGACTCTGCAGCAGGAGAAGGGTGGGATGGCCGCGCCGGTTATTGCGGCGTTTGTTGGCGGTGTTGGGGTTATGGAGAGTTTTAATGGGTTGAATACTTATGCTGCTGGGTCGTTGGATCTTTTCTTATCTGATATCCTCTTTTTTTTTTTTTTTTTTTTTTTTGTTGGAGCTTTGTTGAGAGAGTTCAAGGGGTTTGTTGAGTGAGTGAATGGCCGCTAACATGGTTGTGGTATGACATGGATATAGAAGTCCTCCCTTGTTATCGTGCTGAAGTCATAAGCGGGAAGTATATCGTCCAGTATATCTTCTCTGCGGGAGCGAGCGCGTTGGTTGTCCCGCTAATTAATAAGATTGGAGTTGGATGGTCGTTTACCATTTGTAAGTCTGCTCTTAGCCTTTTATATTCAAATAGGCACCAGGTTAGGTTTAGCTGACTGTCTATCCACACACTTTATAGCTGCGGCGTTTACCCTTATTGGGGCGGTACTGGTTCTGATTATTGCGCGGTGGGGGATTGATATGCAGCGGTGGGTGGAGAGGAAGTTTCCTATTGAGAAGCCGTTTTAGATGGCTGGGGCCTGGGAGTTGAGACTTATTCCCTAGTTATGTTGATGCTTGCATTATTTTGTTTGTGGCGTTATACCCATATGCATTTATACCTGATTAACAGACATGGCTAGATAGATATCATTCAAGATAGACAACTATAATGATCAAAGACGAAGCTATAGGCACCGTGGTGTTTTTTTAAGTAAACTCATGCCTCGAATACAAATTCTCCGCATCATCCATAAACATCTCAACCGGATACAACGACCCCAGATCCAGATCCGACTGCGCAAGGAAGTCCTGCATCGTCGGCTCCATGAACGCCATTGCGGTCATGAACCCTCGCGCGAGAGGGGTTTGTTGTCCTTGGTCTTGGCCTTGGCCGTTTTCTTGTCCCGGACTGGGACCTGACTGACTGGTGTATCGGGACATGAGATGGTCCACGGAACCAGTAGGGATTGACCCCTGCCGCTGCCCTTGCCCTGGTATTGGCTTGCTTAAGGGCGCAGAAGGCGATGTTAGAGGCGCGGAGGTCCCAACTGGTAACTGATCACCGCCTAACCCAGCGGGGACAGGAGCAGGAATTCGTCTTCTCGAACTGTATGCCCGTTGTTCGGCACGGTATTGATGAAGACACTGCTTGACCTGTTCAAGGTTATGATAGAACTCCGATGCAGAGAGATTACCGTTCTCGCTCATGGACGAGAGCACCTCGAGGCCTGTTTCGAAGGCCCCGAGGTCTGCGGAGCTGCCGATAGGAACGAAGCTGGACATGGCAAGGACTAGCGAGGAGGAAAAGAGGTAGTGCACGTGGAAGTAGCCGAAGACAGGGAGGGAGCCGTTGATCCATTTGGTGAGGATTAGGGAGTGGGAGTGGCGAGCTGCATGGATGCAGGCTTCTCCTAGGGTTAGGAGGGGCTGTGAGATACTCTCTTTCTCTGCATTTGAGCTCAAATTTGAGTTTGTGTTGTCTCGGGGCTGGTTCGGTTCGTTGAGTTTAAGGAGGTGGAGGAGGGTTGGGCGTGTGGTGAGGATGACGCACTTTTCTCGTTAGTTTATAGCAGGTAACCGGATTGCCGAGGAGAGTACCTGATTGAATGCAAGATGTATAGATGTGATGTGTTTCGTGTTCGCCTCAGGGTCTTCGACATTAAGTCGAAGATGATCAGGTAGCGTGTCCACCCAGTTCTTCAGCGCCTTCAGCAACATCTGCACTCGCTGCAGAAACGTCTCGCTATACTTGCGGCGGCTGTACACTTTGGCTGTTGTCTCACCAACAATACGAGCAAGTTTGATATTGGCTTTAATATACTCCACGTCGGTAAATTGTTCTTCGTATGCCTGTCTTGGCAAGATACTCGACGGCCTGTCGAGATGAATGTCGTCGTCTAGGATCTGTGATGGCAGGCCCATCTTTGACGCCCACATGCGATCAAAGATGTATATCGTCCACCAGATGCGCACTCGGTGCTGACGCTCAACTGGATCAATGAGCTGCGATTCCGGTATATTGTGGTTCAGCCCTATGCACAGGCCCAACCTCATGGCGCTCCCGATTAAAACATACGCTGAGTGTCGTCGTATATCGTTAGTAATATCCCCTAGCTGGATGGTTGAACATACTAAGAGCAACAATGTTTCCAGATGCATGATACTAGTCCTCTCAGGGAGCACCTGCACCAAACTCATAGAGCGAGCAAAGTATGATGTGCCCGGAACCCTAGACCCAGAAGACAGCTCGCTCCGCATGGAATATGCCTCCCCAAACGCAAACAGCGCAAATAATTTGCACTGGTTAATAGGGGACTCGAAATCGCCCGTCCGGTATATCTCCTCTAGCTTCTCCAGCGTCGACTTTCGGAGCAGCACATGGTAAACGCAGCTAAGCTGTCAAATAGCGATCTTGACCAACAGCCGCGCCTGTTGGAGACTTGGCCATTGAATATCGCCCGCATTGGCCAACGCGATATTCTCTTCCTTGACATACTGCGTCCGACGGATATGCGCCGTAGCACTGGTGCCAGTCAAGAACTGGCGAAAGCGAGTAGCGAACGCCGTACAGGCTGCCTCGCTTATGAAAATAGGTGGTGCCGAAGGATCATAGGGGTGAAACCACGCCCGGTCCCCGATCAAGGGATTTCGAATGCTAGTGTTGCCCTCATCTCGCGGCTGTGGCAGGTCGGGATGGCCTGCCTCGGGAGTGTTGGCCGAGGATACCGATTGCTCTTTCAGACGTTGGTTTTCGGTTAAAATTTGCTCTAGATAGCTGTTTAAAGTTAGCCTGGTCCAGATCTACAATATTGGGGAGTAGATTACCTTTCGCTGACTTTAATCTGGCGGTCTCGTGCAGGGTAGTGACACTCATCGGCGCAACTGGCGACCTGACATTTGGTGCAAGGCTGATCGCCAGAGCATTTGATTTTATGGGAATGACATCGTTCACATCTGAAGGTCGATGGGATTTCATGTTAATGAGTGACCAGCGTCCTTGAGGAGAGGAAGATCAGGTTCAACATACGCGACGATCTTCCTTCGCTTCAGTGCTTCGCCAGGAGAATGGGCGGTTCTGCTACGTCTTCTACAATTTATTGAGCATGCTGGGCATTGATGATAAAGGTAATTGCGGCGTAGGGCTGATGTGGATGGACGGGTTGTGTAACTTGGAAGAAATGAAGTTCGGCCAAGTGCCCGGCGGCTGGTGGCGGCCTCGCTCGGTGTTTCGTCAACTCGCCGAGCTTCACTGGCAGAGCAAGCGTGTCCTTGATTTCTAGATTCCTAGATTCCAGTCCAAATAATTATAAAAAATAAAAAATAAAATAAAAGAGCTTGACCAAATCATATTAATGATTCTTATTTTATTTTCTTTGCTTAAATGAATCTGTATACCGATTGGCATCTGAATTACACAAGGCATCTGAGGTAGAGTTCAGATGGTACATCACGAAAGATCATGTCACCAACGCTCTGGTATTATGTAGGAATTTGGCCGTTTATCATGAGAGACTATCTGGCACCAATGATCTGGTTAGCGATGAAACATAGACTTCAGGAGACAAATGGATTTGAGAGGAAGATATGGCCGTAAATCATGAAACCCTCAGCCACAAAACCGTAGACCCTTCAGTAGGCATCCTCCTCGCCCTGTTGGTAAACATGCCGCGTCCGAGTGGGATCTTTGCGCATCTGTTGACCGGATCCCGTAAAACCCACTGCAGAAGAAGAATTAGTGCTGGCAACTCAGTAATCGCGGGTGGTACATACCTCGAGCGTTCACACTTTCACCAGTCCTGAACATGCTTTCCTTCCGACCATATTTGGTCTTGCTGGCAAAATCCTTCCATTTGTTCTTACCCGCTTCGAGCTCCTTGTTGGCCTTGACCTTTCGCGATGATTTCGCAGGGCGCGCAGGTCCATCGCTAGCCTTGCTAGGCTCTTTTCGGGCCTGTGTGGCCAATGCGGGGTTTATATCTGCTGCTACTGAGATGACGCTCGCGTTGGGAGTTTGAGAAACTGGGGAGTGGTTTGAAGAACTGCCTGGGCTTCCATCAGCCTTGCGTTTCCGCGAGTCACTGTTGGAAATGGGTTTGAGGTCTTTCGCTGTTAGAGATTCCACCGTCCCATATGATTTGAACGAGACGATGTAGACAGGGTTGCTGGAGGAACCCGTAATGGACGTGATGCGAGCTGGATAGAAAGAGTTGTCGCCGGATACCCAGCGGGCGAGAACATGTTCATTCACGGAGAACGAAGCTGGGCCGGAAGTTTCATCTGTTTGATCAACTGTCGGGGCATGGTAACTGGGTTTCGATGCATAGTCGTCTCGTGGTCCTTTCGATCTGGCTGGGGCGGTGGGCGGTTGGGGGCTGGCAGGTTTGAGTTCGGCGATTGATGTTTCAGTGAGGGTTATAAGTTCTTCCAGCTCAGCTTTGAGACTTTGCAATTCCGTGTTATCTGGGTCTACCTGCAAACTTGATTGAACGGTTTCAAGCTTGGGCATGTTAGATGTGTGCTTGGAATCGCTGACAGTTAACCCACCTGAAGCTTGAACTCCTTGACTTCAGCCTCCAGGGCCGCAACGTCTGCCATGATGATACGGGGTAATATCTGAGAAAAGGGTAAGGGGAAATGCGGGAAGCTTGGGTGGGTCTGAATGCTAGCAGGGCTGGTGGTTTACTCCGTAGATTCCTGCGCACAGGTCGTGGGAGTGAGATTCCCACGACTGTTGGAGGGCTGGGGCACGTGATCACCCCAGGCCACGCCACATGGTCACATCATGTAGGATATCGCCTCCAAATCCACTTTACGAACGGGTTTCTGAAACGGAGACTATATGTCATAATTCTCATCGATACGGAGCTAATTTTTCGTCAGAGTTCAATCCCCGATGCGAACACGCAGAAAGCCAGCTGTTGACTGCTAGCATTAGCCATCAATGTATGACGAGCGAAACAGAAGGGGCATCGGCGTCGGATCTAAGCCTGCCGGCTTGACCGCCGGGCCTCGCCTCAGGCTTGTGACATGGTCAAACCCCGATGAGTCAGACCTGGGGGCCAGAATCTCACCCAGCGAGCATCGAATGAGATCGACCTCACAAGAGTTTCACGGGCAGACAGGCAGACCCAATGAATTGGCTCCGTGGTTTGCATTCTCACGTTATTATGATTGGTGGCGAGTTGTGGGTGAACCATCCGCGGAATGAATCCTAGCTGATTATTGATAACCCCGACGCCGATCAAGAACTTGTTAAGAGATGAACAAATACGAAGAGACTTCTGGAGAGCAAGGCTGGATGGCTTGTGGCAAGCCCGAGGAATATCTGAAAAAAGTAGGATAATAGAGTATGAGGCTGAACTGGGGATATTATTAGTACATAGGTGTGTCTGGGGACGGAGTAGAGCCTGAACCGAGTCTCCAGAGAAGGTCGAGAAGGTCAGAGAATCGATCGTCCTGCCTGATTTCTAAGCAGTGCTAGCCGGCTTTGTGGCAGTAAAAGCAGCAGCAATCGTCCCACAATACCATTGGCTACCACCGCTCACAGCCAATAAACCCCTTCAGTGACTGCCGCCGCTTTTCCTCCAGCAACACCCCGTGACTTCATAATCATCCCCTCCTCTGCTGCTCTTCATCCTCGCCGCCACGCATCCTCAGGCTTCTTCACCTCGTCCAATACTGGCTAGAAGAGTGGCTTTTCGTTTTGCTTCGGTCTCCAGCCAACCATCGGCAGCTGCCTAACATACTAGCTTCCCGGCCGATTCTTTTTCTGATTCCATATTTCGCTTCCAACCCCTCCTCTCCGTGTTTCATCCTCCACTCTCACCTCTCCCTCGAACAGCCGATTTCTTTTGATAAAAAGTCTCCTCTTTGTCTTTATCCCGCTACTTGCCTTGTTTGGGCCCTGAAGACACGGTCCCTGTACTTTCTTGTTTTCGACTCTGAATTTCTTCATCTATCTCTCAACGGCCGTATCTGCCCGGTCATTGTTCGTCCCCAAAGCCATTAGTTGCCAGTAGATTCAAAACTGCAATTCGACGTTTCGTCAATATCGAGACAGCAAACGGGCGGGAAGCCCGACCCGAAATCGCACTGTCAATACTTCGCACATCTGCAATTTCGGCGACGCAACTCTCTTCGACGGCTCTCGTGTTCTCTACCCTGCTAAGCTCTATTCAAACCATATCTGACATTTTTACGTATCCACAATGGCCGATTTCAACAGACTATACCAGCAGGGTCTTTACCTTTCGCCCGGTGAGCAGGACCTTCTCCTAGCCGCGCTGTCATCCAACAACCCGCCGTCCGGACAGATATCCAATGTCCAGAGGTCAAAACCTGTATCAAATCCTAACGATACAACAGGTCAAGCGTCCTCAGGAAGCTTCTCTGCGTCTCCAACATTCGATGGATTGAATCACACGTTCGACAACGTAAACTACGAGGAGAGTCCTTTCCTTGACTTCAACCCGGAACTCGAATGGGATTATCCGGGTTCTGACGAAAATCTCATTGGTGATCTGCCTGGAAGTGCACTATCGGATGGGCATGAGGTCGGTGATAAGCGGAAGGATTCTGAGGCCACTAGCGAAGCATCCGGAAAGAAACGAAGGGAAAGTGACGATAAGGAGTCAAAGAAACCAGGAAGGAAGCCTTTGATGTCAGAACCAACGTCGGTATGTATAGACGATTTCTGATGCGATACTACTGATAGCTGATGCGTTTTGTAGAAACGCAAGGCACAAAACCGTGCAGCGCAACGAGCATTCCGGGAGCGAAAGGAGAAGCATCTGAAAGACCTGGAAACGAAAGTAGACGAGCTTCAAAAGGTGTCTGATGACACTAATCAGGAAAATGGATTGCTCAAAGCTCAGGTGGAGCGTTTACAAGTTGAACTCCGAGAGTATCGCAAACGTCTTTCCTGGGTGACACAAGGAAATGCGCTTTCGGCTATCAATTCATATCCGGGTAATGCCAACCGCATGTCTGGGCTCAACAATAACGATTTCATGTTCGATTTCCCCAAGTTTGGCGATCTACCTGGTGGCCGCATCTTCAAGGGCAGTCCGCTGGCCAAGTCCAGTCAGACCAAATCCAGAGATGACAATCCGATACCCGGTGTTTTACGGCATCCTACACTACAGACATCAGCTAACAATAACTCGACTTCCCCCAAGGAAGCTACACCGGGCAAGTCTGTCAACGCGTCTCCGGTCACCGCAAATGGGCATTCGACAAATCAAACCCCCACTTTGTCTAGCTACAACTTCCAACGACAATCGGGGCAAGGGCACGATACATCCAATTCCGATTCTCCATCATCATCATCGGACTCGCACCAATTCCTCTCGTCTAACGATACCTCGCCAGAGCCTAGCGTGCAGTCTCCAGATAATAGGGTCAAGGACTCTCACGATGGGCACCCTTGCAGCACTACCGATGGTGAGCGAACTTTCTGCGCGCAACTTGGCATGGCATGCGGCAATATCAATAACCCCGTTCCAGCTGTGAGACACCGGAGCGAAAGCGCTACAAATACGCCCAATGAACCAGAAAACACTGAAGATGTTCCTGGAATTGACTTCATGGCTCAGCAGAATGGCGGCCAGTTCGACCCGCTGCTATTCGGGGACTGGCGGGAACCTCAAGATGCAGTTCTGTCGCAGGATTTCAATACATTCTTTGACGATGCGTTCCCGCTACCTGATCTAGGTAGCCCATCTCATAACCTCTCCGAAGTTGGCACCCATGCGCAACCCAAGAAGAGTATACTTGAGGAGATTGATAGCAGGATGGATGAAGAGGTTGTGCCTGGGGAAGATAAGGCGAAAATGCTATCCTGTACTAAGATTTGGTATGATCTACGCCAGTTACGGTTTGCTATCATAGGCATACTAATCTTTTGCTTCTTTAGGGACCGCTTGCAATCCATGGAGAAGTTCCGCAACGGGGAGATCGACGTTGATAATTTGTGTTCAGAACTGCGTACGAAGGCTCGGTGTTCCGAGGGTGGTGTTGTCGTGAACCAGACGGATGTAGATGATATCATTGGTCGCGTTTAATTGATCGTTTCGATCTCCTTGACCAAAAATCACAGAACATCTGCTTCTCGAGTTCGGATACGGATACCCCACGATATGATACCTCGATGATATTTGGAGTAATGGAATACGATACAGGATTATCAGTTTTGCCTTGTTACTACACAACTTGAATCGGTGCAAAATGTGATGATTTATGGATTCGTTTTCTTTCTTTTTTTTTTTTTATATTTCTTGCCTTTTCGATTCTAATGGCGAATGGGCGGTGGAATGCACATGCAATTGAACCGGGGACCTGTACACCAATCGACTCGCCATGAATTTTATGCCATACCGCAGGAGGATGATAAATCGTCCATTCATATAGGAAAGGAATCATGGAGTTGCTTCGGACACAAACACGCACAAACAGGAGAATACTGGAAAATCAGCAGGAGACAGGCGCCTTTGCATTTTCATTCGTTTACACACATTCATTGGGTTTATGAAACTTGTACTTATCTTGATGTCAACTATTCTGCTTGTACAACCGTGCTTTTCAGCAAATAATGATTCAGACAATCTCAGCTACTACGAATATAATTGAGAACCCAGTCATGTAAGCGTCCTCAACTCGCTTTACAATTGGCCCTGGGTTCCACTGCTCGACCACCTGGAAATGATGGATTGGAGAAGCCCCAATGTAAGCACTACGTACTCTTGGACACTTCAGCTGCACTGCCCTTGTATATTCACAGGAATGCCAAGGGTCCTAATATTCTCACCAGACAACTAGCTACTTTCATATTAGTAGTAGACCTACTAATTCCTTCCCTGAACCCTATAAATAGGGCCCCAATTCACCCCCCCCCACTCTCCAAATACCTATTCAGCTACTCAGATATCCTTGCCCTACCTTGCAGTCCCAAAACCATCCATCTGAACAAGCATGTCTTCCAACACTAACGCCAAACCCAAACCACTCCTCGTCATAATCCCCGGCTCCTTCCACACCCCATCCAACTACCGCAAACTCACCACCCTCCTCCAAGAAAAGGG
Organism: Aspergillus asperescens; assembly: GCA_027569075.1. Lineage (NCBI taxonomy): Eukaryota > Fungi > Ascomycota > Eurotiomycetes > Eurotiales > Aspergillaceae > Aspergillus > Aspergillus asperescens. The sequence goes on along the minus strand of JAPDEH010000068.1, from coordinate 20,722 downwards.
CTACGAAGTCCTCTCCCTCCCGTTCCTCGTCTGCGCCTCTTCCCCTTCCCCTTCCTCTTTCTCTCTCCCAGATGCACTGGGAGACCCAAATCCAAACCCAAACCCAGACCCATATCTAGACCCAACCCTAACATTCCTCGACGACGCCGCCGCCCTCCGCAAAATCCTAATCCCGCTCTTCAACCAAGGCCGCCAAGCAATCCTCATATCACACAGTTACGGCTCACTACCCGCAACGCATACAGTGCAGGGCGAGACTGTGATTGAGCGGGTCGAGCGCGGGGAGAAGAACGGGGGAGGCGTTCTTGCTGTGGTTAGTATTGCCGGTTTTGTGTTTCCGAAGCGGTATAAGGGGATTATGGGTGATGAAAGGTTGGTTCCGCCGCCGGAGTGGCATGTTGTTGAGGTATGTATGGATGGCCTTTTTTTCTTTTTTTCTTTTTTTCTTTTTTCCCCCTCTCTATTTTTAGTCTCGGATACCTAAGTGACTAACGAGGATGGAATATGTAGGATGGGATCGCGCACGTCCAAGAGGCAGGGAAAAGGATTTTCTTTAGCGGAGTCAGTCAGGAAGAGATGGATGCTGAGTGGGAGCTTCTGGCGAGGAGGCAGACTCGGAAGTCCTTTACGGAGTTTCCGCAGTATGTGGAGTCTGAGATTCGGTGCCCGAAGACATATATTCTCTGCGAGGAGGACGAGGCGATTCCGCCGGTTTGGCAGGAGCAGATGGCGGCGCTGGGTGGGTTTAGAATCGCGAGGGTGAAGAGTGGGCATGCGCCGTTTTTGGCTATTCCGGCGGAGGTTGTGAGCATTATCGAGGGGGTTGTGGAGGGGGTGCGTAGAGGCTACAGAGAATTCGAATAATAAAGCTTGTTATTATTATTACACGGAATGGAAATTAAACTACGGGGAACCGTGAGATTTGTTATGACACATGACAGGACATGGGACCAGGGGTAAAGGTAGAGAAAGGGTAAATTGACACTGAAGCGAAGAGGGAATACATGGTACTAGAGGCAAAAACGGGCTAATAGATCAAAATCATGCCTTACGCGTCACCAGACGCAGCTGGCTTGTCACCGGAGGGTGTCGATGTTGATGGAGCAGATGAATCCGACGGGCCGGACTTGTTGAATCCTCCGCGACCACCACCTCGCCCACCGCGTCCACGGTCACCGCGTCCACGACCGCCTCCTCGTCCACCAAAGCCTCGTCCACGCCCAGTTTCGCTGTCGCTAGCCCCTCCACTTTGGTATCCTCCACGTTGTGATGTGGTGCTCCCGCCGCGGGTGCTGCTTTGCCATGTGCCTGCATTCCCCCGGTGGCTGCCACGGTCTTCGAAGAACTTGACGTTAGGCTTACGTGGTTGGCCGGGGCCACTAGATTTCTTGTTCTCAACGGGGAGGTGATCAAGAGCAGCCTTAGCATCCTCAACGTTTGCAAACGTGGCAACGTGGTTGTACTTGCCCCATTTCTCCACCTTCAGCAGCTTAGCTTTGTCCTCTTCACTGAAGAGATCCCGCGCGGCTTGTTCGTTATCGACATTCGAAACGAACAGGGCGTTGCTCTGCTTGCGCTCCGTTTTCGGTACGGGGGATTCGCCCTGCCTTTCAGGATGTGCGGTGCCGTTAGCTTCGATAGCGGCCGAAGTTTCTGTGGAATCAACGAACTGCGAGGCGGTTGGGGTTGCAGAGGGCTGCGGTGTGACGGACTTAGGAATGACCGGGGCAGGAGAGGTGCGAGCTGCAGCGGCAGGCCCTTTGTTCGGTGCAGACTGCTGAGCAGGGGGAGCGGCGCGAGTGGGAATAGGTTGAGTTTGACCAAACTGAGGGGTAGCAACATTAGGACGAGCAGCGCTGACGGGCGACGCTACGCTGACAGGAGCGCTCGTGGCCATTTGTGGAGCAATTTGGGGACCGCCAGCTGCTAGGGGCTTGCCGGCACGGTGAGCAAAGTTGAATCCCTGAGCGCGCATTTCGGTTCCGATACGTCCAGACTCTATCTCAAGAACCAAAAATCCGAAAGCAGCATCCGCCAGGTTGAAGTTCCACATGTTCTTGAAGGCACTCTCATCTACTTGGCCGCTGGCACTACCAGGGTTGGTCGGGCCGCCGAAGGGGTTTCCACCGTTGGCCACAGTAGGCATCTTGTCAACCACGCCGAGGGCGTTTTCCAGGAGAGTCTTCTGAGCGTCGTTCTGAGAGATAGCGGACTCGACTTCACCTCGCACTGTTTCCCACACATCGTTGAAAGATGCCTTGGACGCGGCCAGCTTGCCCCGGTAGTGATCGAGCGAGGGGTTCACAGAGAACTCATTGTAGGACGAACCGTAGCGGAAGTGTAGTCCGGCGGAGACAGAAAAATCGGCCTTGAGAGTCACAGAAAGCTGGTTCAACATCCCTTCGCGGGCGGGCGAAGCGTGGGTAACAAAGATACGAGTTTCCGATGGGTCATAAACACGATTGGCGGTGTCGATCAGCTCACCCATCTGCAGCAAGGTCGTCCACATGGTTCCTCCGCCACCTGCAATAGTTGTCTTGCCCTCGCCATTATCGAAAAGTTTATGCATCACCACGGCGCCTCCTAGTCCGAGTAGACGCAGCTTGACACCGCCAATATCCAGCAACCTTGAGTTGGCCTCATCGATGATGTGCAGTTTATCAACCTTATATTCACCAGAACGGAACTTCTCCAACACCCTGACATCCTCACACGCACCCCAGACAGTGTATACAGGAACATCGAGTGTGAGCCGCTTATCCAGCAGCATAGAGAGCTCTGAAAGGGGTAGTTGATCTGGTGTGAACCGCGACTTGATTGACTGCTGGGGAGGGGTCTGAGCGATTGCGCGCTTCACACCTTCTGGTAGCAAGGGAGAGTATTGAGCAACATGCTTAAGGGTCCTGTGGTGGAAGTCACGTTGTGTTAGCAGCCAAATCAATCCAACGATGCTTTAGCATCCAGCTAAAAATCCCGCCAAATGTGTCAAAGCCTCAACTTCTTTGGGTACTCACTTGTCTGCAAGCCGCTCCAGCGAAGTGTCATCGTAGAAACCAAAGTCACCGGTGTGGATAATATGGTCTGCACGGGCTTGTCTGGCCAACTCATTCAGAGACTTCAGATTTCCTGTAGACGAAAAAAGCAAAAACGAAAAGATTAGCTCATCGATTCCTCTTCGTTCCCTCCAGAATAGGCCATCGGACAGATGCCCGTGGGAACATACCTCGCACATCTGCAATACACAGCACTCTCACTGGCCCATTTTGGATAATCCGTCCGTTGTTGGGGAGTAGAGGGGCGGCTCCAGGAACTGGACCAGAGGCACCATTAGGGAGGGAGTAGCCTTGCGGAGCGAAATTGTGAGGACGGGGCTACAACATGAGGCGGAAGAAATTAGTACCAAGATCCAGAGTATAGAAAAACTAGTATAGCGCGCGTATGAGCAGTCTGACGCGTGGACATCATAAGTCGGGAAAATATGACGTTGGACACAAGTTCCCACGCATACGTTGTCTGGGGGGGTGTTCGGGGGGCGACAACAGCAAAGCATGCACTCACAGAAGCCATGGGGAGGATACAAGTCAAAGGTCGAGGAAACGGGAGGAGAAAAGAAGACGGAGGAAGATGAAAAGCGACAAAGAAGGGAAGGACAAGGAGACTAGAGTCAGTTAGTTGGTGATGAGGAGCAACAGCAAAAAAGCAACAGGTTTGGAACTCTTGGAAAGAGCTGCGATTATGTAAGCTCCAGGGGTCTCTCACGACGACAACCACCAACCACCACCACTAACCACCACCAACCACACGATGTCTACGAAACAAGAGTTACTCCGCTATCCAAAGGAGAAATTGGAATCGAGTGTAAATTACAGTATATTGCCAGCCATTGGGAGCAGATATATGCGGTAGGTGAGTATATACATGGCAGTTCTAAGCGTGACGATCGACTTACAGTCGCCTCTATAATTCCTCTCTTACTTCACCAAAGGATGTCTTCTCACCTGCTAACGCCTCCTCAAACTTCTGCGCCACTGCAACTTGGAGAGACTTGGGCCCCTGCAACGCCATCAAGGCAAAGTGACCACCGACTGTCGGTCGCGCACGACACAAAACAGCATGTCCAGGCTCGCGGCCCTTGGCTGATGTGGCGACGTAACGATCGGAGAATGGCCAGTTGTGTTTGCCATTGGACATGAACGCCCAGAGATCGTCGATGAATTCGCGGCGAGTAGTTGTGTCGTCGAAAGTTCCCGCCAACCACATGTTCCAGTCTGATTTAGCCCAATCTTGTCGGTCATCTAGTGGAACACCATACTCTCCTCGGACGCTTTTGAAGAACGTATTTCCCATCTGGCAAGCTTCCTCCTGGAATGTCCCGAGGTCGAACAACACGTCGGGGTATAAGTTATAGGGGATCTTCCAAGAAGCAGGCTCATCAGGGTATTGCAAAACGAAATGGGACTTTGCCTCATCGGTCCCAAGTCCCTGGGTGAAGAAGAGGTTGGCGCGCTCTTCGCCGATCCGGGAATACTCTCTGAGCCCACTTAGCTCCCCAAATGCCTTTAGGCCAACCGCTGCTTTGATCGCGAGGTTTGTTTCGTTAGCGAGAGGGCCGGCAGCATCGTTGGAGGACAGTTGCATCTCAATGTCGATGCTGTTCTCAACCAAATAGTCCGCATACTTTCTCAAAAGGTGGATGTACTGGTCTGACCAGGCCGTGTCACCCGTTCCCGTTACATAGGCCAGAACGAGCACCATTAGATTGCCGCATTCCTCAATAGGCATCGGCTCTGCTTTTTGGTCATCATGGCCAGTGGCATTGGGGTAGTGCGTGCCCATGTCGTGGATCACATACGCCAGTTGCCAACGGCCAGCCGCAAGGTAACGCATCATCGGCTCCAGCAAAAGGCGGATATAGTCCGGATCCATAACATAATATATTGGAAATGCAGGCATGATGACGTCTACCGTGTTGAGGTTGCCATTACTGGAGAGCTCCTTGACGAAGGCCAGAACGTCATTTGTGTCGAGTGAGTCGTTGGGTATAGTTAGATCAATGCCACCCCAGGCCTGGCGGGCCGAAAGCGTTACAATATCAGCGTATTTACGTCCACCTGCAAGGGCCGCCTGGACGGCCATCTCAGCGTCGACGATCTTCGATTCAAGAACCGCAGCTGGGTAGTCATCGAAGAAATGCGACAGCGCTTCGTAAGTATCAGAGTATTCACCTCTGTAGTATCCTGTGTACGGCTTTCCCAGATAATTGATAGCCTCTTGCCTCACGTATCCAACCGCAAAATTCACAGAATGCTCCCCACTAACAGTCCCTAGGTCATGAGCAAATGCAACAATTCCGCCGGGAACCCAGGTTTCGTTTCTGCTAGATAGCTTGCCGTGGTTGACAAATTGTGAGCGCACCTCTCCGCGCTTTCCTGACGAAAACGATAGCTCCGATTGGGATGTAAGGCGCGACGAAAGGATCGCTTCACCCCAAGTAGCCATGTCACTTTGCTCTGCATAGGGGGCAGCATCCTTCACGGCGAGGGCATACGCTAGAGTGGAACCGTCCCGATGGAAGTCGCGGACTGTGTTCTGCGGTTTCCCAGCCCATCTTCCGTCGATACTTGTATATACTTGAATATCATTCGCGTCGGTATCGGAAACAGTCACGGTCAAATAACCTGCAGTACACATTAGCCCCGCCTAGACCTGCTGTAGAAAACCAAGTCTTACTGAACGGAAGAGACTGTCTTAAATAGTTGGATGGGGATATCGGGGAGAAAAAGTCCAATGTAAAGCTCACAGAGCCAGCTGCAAGCGTAAATACCGAGTGGGTCGCAGTATACTCAGCGGCGCGCACGATGGCAGGACGGATCTTGTCCCCGGGGTTCGTGATGCTCATCAAACTGTACGTCTGGTTATCAACTCGCGCCATAATGGACCAGGTCAGACTCTGGCCGGCCCAAAATTGGGGCTCCGCATATGGCAATGTCTGTATTTGCTCGCTGGGCATCCATGTTGAAAGATACGGGTTCCTAACGGCCAAGGGATATGATGGAGGTCGCGTCGGTCGATGGCTGACAATATCGGGGGAACTTGAAAGCGCCGTGGTGGCTAACGACGCGATCCCCAAGATAAATCCAAAACTCAGGTGCATTTTAAGCTTGCGCTTCTCTAGCCAGTGAAGAAGGACATCTGACGAAGACCGAAGCTGTGTCGTGCAGAGAGGAATGAGCGACGTTATGAGTGGAGAGCTGGTAATGTCGATCTTGCTCAATGTCAGCCATGTTTCGTCATCGAGTGGTTCTGGCAGTCAAAGTGAAACAGCCGACCAATACTACTGGAGTATCAGTACCTCGAATTTAATATGCGGGATAGCGGATGGCCAACAGAGTACATGCCAGAATGATATATGGAGGACCTTGGGGAGAAAGTGCGGGGGAACCAGATATAAATAACTGCACCCAAGCCCCGAGATCAAGAATAATGCACGAATTCGAGGCTATACACAATACACTAGAGGCTCTTGCTTTATAATACCCGCTCTTGAATCTCTTGATTTATACGAATTATTCTTCGAGAGTTGTCGCTATTATTGCATTGCACCAAGTATGGCATGCTTGTTACTGCCTCAGGCTTCCACGTCTCCCATGGCTCAAGTCATCGCCAGCCGTTTCTCAACTGTGGTAGTCTACTTTTTTGCTGCCCTGGATTACAATTACAATTCTGCAGTATCTTCCATGCAAATCCATCCGCTCTTATACCAACACTATGAGGGCACTCACTGTTGCCTGGGGTATGAGGAAGACTTGGCACGGACCGCCTGCGACTGCCTGGTGATCTTCAGCCTCACCCTGTCCGTCGCACTACCCTTGCCCCTCCATCCTCCGTTTTATCTTCCATTCCAGATTAAATAATGCATCGATGGCATGAATCCGGTTGCCGACGGCCAGATGTATCCGCCGCCAGTGGCCTTCCTTGTTGCGCCTATTGTTTCGCCATCCCCTCCTTAGAAGACCACCCCGTCCCGCGCCAGCCACTACCTCAGCTCCAAGATCGGGGTCGAATGAGCCTCAAATGGCCCGCTGCCGTTACCTACAGCGACTGGGAATCCGAAAAAGACAGTCGAGTATTTCAGAATGATAACCAAAATGATACGCTTGGACTGGAAACCCCAAAATCGTTGCTACCAGAACTTCCGTCCGAAGACAGTATACGCCTTTTGCGCCTAAGGCCAGGCAGAGACAACGACCCCATTCATGCGGACGTTGAAATTGTGCGCATCAACCAGATTCCTCTTCCGCTGTACGAAGCTCTATCGTATACCGCCGTTAATGACCTCGCTGACCCGGCCGAGTCTTATCCGGTATTTATAGGGAGCTACTGGGATGCGGCGTATGTCCCTGTTAACTGCGGGAAGGCCCTTCGGCGGTTCAGACGCCAGAAGGGGGATAGGTTGCTTTGGGTAGACTCCCTGTGCATCAACCACACAAGTCCGGACGAGAAGAATATCCAAGTTCATATTTTGCGCGAGATCTACGCGAGAGCGACCAAAGTATTAGCCTACGTTGGGGATGAACACTCTGATTTCGGCCCAGCTTTTAGCTTTCTCAGAGAGATCACCGCATTTCAGCCAACTCCCTGCGACCACCCAGCCTTGGACGAGGACTCTCGAAGTAGCCTGTCGACGTTGTTTAAACAGCCATACTTCTCTCGTCGCTGGGTGCTCCAAGAAATCCTGATGGCACGTGAGCTGGAAATAGGCTGCGACGGCGACTCTGCACGTTGGCCTACACGTTGGCCTAAACTTCCGTTCGGAGGAACTTATCCTGACTTGGATGTACCACCTTGGTTATTCAGGGACTCGAAATGGTATCCGTTTACTGGGACGGATTTGCTGAATGTTTTGGTGGACGTATCTCATTATCAGTGCTCCGACCCACGAGACAAAGTGTTTGCAATCCTGGGTCTGATGGGTGAGAAATTTATTAGTCCCGACTACCGGCTTTCCACCGAAAGTGTATATATTGGTATCGCGGCGTACTTTATCAAAAATTGGCATACAATGGACGTTATTGCCCTCGCAGGGCAGAAGAATAGGACCTTTGACCTTCCGTCTTGGGTCCCGGACTGGTCCCAGAACCTGTCTCTGCCATCACTGAATACATTCTTACGGTCTGAAATCAGAAATGATCCGGAAGACTTTGTAATGGATAGCGCCATGCGTATCGTGTTTGAGGGCCTCGGTAGTGCTCACTGTGAAATCGAGGTGAGCTCAGCTACAGGGGCAATGCGACTACAGGGCTTCAAGCTGTGTAAGGTGCTAGGAGAGCGAAATCCGTTTCAACGCTATACCCATATTCAAATGCCGCCCGTTCCTAAAGGGCATTGCATAATTTCAATCCCTCATCAAAACTATGAGGTCCATGGATCGGACAGTTTGTTTCTGTTAAATGGGTATAATCACCCCGTGATCCTAAGAGAGAGGCCAAGCCAAGGCGTTTATACTCTGGTTTCAGCCTGTGTTCTCTCGATCAGTGGTCCTTTCCGAGCCCTCATGATCCCTTGGTCTCGGCGACGCAGGCGAATGGAGCCTTCATCACCGTTAAGCGTTTCAGCGCTGTCCCTGGAAGATCAAAACTATATCCAGCAGTTGTATTCAAGGTTAGAACGTGTGCCTCCTGGCTCCGACGGTTCACCGTCTCTTGCGACTGTTCGCGCCAGAGTCCTAAGTTTTCTGATGCTCTCCTATACAGCTATCGAAAAGATTGAGAAATCGCTAAGGGAGGATTGGAACAGCTGGAATCAAGAACTCGGCTGGATGTTCCGCGATCAGTCGGCTATCTGGCAATTCTTGCTAGAAGTTAACCAGCTGAACTTGGACCAACGAACAGGCGAGGACAGAATAGACTTAAAACTACCTGGCTATTTTTCTGCTGCTCATTCTGGAACAGGCTTTCCATCCACGTACACCTGGGACCTGTCTCAATTCTGCTGGTCGTTTCTCCAATCCACAGACACAACACAATCAGCGCTGGAACTCCAATGGTCACCAATGGTAGACCAACTACGCTCTCACATCCCCGAGATCCAAAAATGGGCACAAGTCACCGAACAACTTCTAAGACTCTTCGAATACACCGCAACTTCCCTTGACGAAGCTTGGGAGTCATTCCCAGGAACGCAGCTCCCGCGCAAATGGGCCAATAATTACGAGAAATTCCTCGCAGTGTATGGAACGACCCTCCAACAGGGAAAAGAAATGCAGAAAAGACCGCACCTCGAACCCGATTATCTCTGGAGCCCTTCCGGGTTTGAGAGCCAGCTACGCGCGCGAGAGGAAATCTGGGCTCTTAGGGCTCCTGACGAACGATACTCTAGCGATACTAACATGGAAGCTCACGCGGTATTAAATATCATGGGCGTGGATCTGTACAGTGAACAAACTATTGATATTGTATAGTTACTCACATCCAGACCAAAGCAGATACACCGGTCGACTCAAAACCCTTTTTTTTATACAGTGCTGGTTGAAAGTATAGCAGAGTCAATTCTACTTGTTGCAGTTTGAGCTTCTGGGTCAAATTCTATATCAAATTTTAATGTATACGCATGGAACCGTTACATCATGCCCTAAAGAAACCGGTTCGAAGCAATAACAGTAGGTCTCAAGATAACACTCCCAGCTATCCAGCCTTGGGCACTAAGTACTAGTATCTCTGCTAGGGGCTCTTTCCTCACTGGAGCTCATTCATCTTCCATTTAGAAACTCGTACAGCTCATCGAGCCACCAGTGTTACCTGAGTGCAGCCACAGGCCTCGGCTAGTGTGTCTAGGCAGACCATGCCAACGTGACACCTAATATTGACTAGGTAACCAGAGCTAGCGGCACCGCCGCCTATAGTTAACAACATCCTCTAACCGCTCACTTAATCACACAATCTCTCCATCTCCGAGAGTCAACCGAGATGATGCTACTACCACTACTGATTGTCCTCTGTTGCGTACAGTTACACTATCGCCCTGTATCCGCCCGTAGCGCGAGTTATCACCGCTCATTCCCTGATATCGATCCCGATGATCCCATTTACGAATTGACCTGTTCGTCCGACCAATGGTGGATCCAGCCCATTGCTATCAATCTGGGAATGCATTCTATGTATTAGCTCCTTCCATCCTCTTAGATATTACTATGTGGATCACTGACAAGTCTAGAACCGCCGCATACGCGTACTCTGACACAAATGTCAGCATCATCTCAAACCTACATACTGCGGACCCATCCTCAAATCTCACATTATACGGGAAGCTCATGTACAATCTGCGTCAGCAGTACGCCAAGGACTGTAATGCATCTCCGGAAAAGCCAGAAAGTCAGTCTCGACGCCGATTGGGATTTTTCTTCGACGGAATGCTAAAGCCCGCCAAGGCACTGGGGCATTTCGTTTCACTTTCGTGGCTTTATTTCCAACACACCGTTGAGAGTTTGACTTCACCCTTCCTCTATCCTGCCAGGGTGGCAATGGCGTTTCTGGTTGCTGGGGTCGAGACGCTTACAGGACGATTCAAGGCCATGGGAACAAGAGCTGGGTTACCACCCTCGAATGATGGCCCAGTACTCGAAGATATCATAAGCATATTTGCCGATGCCCTAAGGACAATCAAAGCGGCCGCCGTGGAGCAAAGCGGAATAGACATTACAGATCCAATGGTTATCTATCCGGAATTCCTCAACAATGGACGTCACTCTTACAGGATGCACATGCGCGATGCCCGTGAAAGAGCAGGCCTACAAACTATGGCAGTTGACCTTTCTCACCGAGAACTCCTCGAAGAATATGGGAATATTGTCCTTTTCAATGACACTTTATTAGAAGGACTTCACAAACGGGCCGCTATGCCCAATCTCTTACTCCTGGACCAAGGATTGGGGTATTTCGATCTGACAAGCTCGGGGAGATACTGTTCAACTAGTCTCCCAGCTGACAAGCTGAGTTGTGACACCATCCTCCGTGGATTAAGCTTAAGCATTTCGAACAAACAGCGTCTTCTAGAGGAAATCAACCGCGGGGCATCGTTTGGCGAACTAGCGCATGCCATTACCCGCGCAAGAAATATTCTAAAAGCTCAACGCGCGGCGGGTGAAGGCTGGGATGAGGATAGCCCTGAAGAATGGCCAATCGATCTAGATAGCTGGTGGGTTAGTGGACTGGCCGAGCCGGTTTCCCTACGCTGGGAAGATGTGAAGACCGTGGATGATATCTATGTGGAGGCTGTACGGGGGCTTCTAGATGGGGCACGCTTGTGTGTACAAAGTACATTTTCCTGAAGTTATCTTGGGTATTTTGACGAAAAGTTATGCTGACTCGTCTGATAGGTCAAATGGAACATTGCGGAGAGACGTCTCGACCAGCGATTGACGGGGTCATCATTCTCAACAGCTACTGCGACGCATCGCTTCTTACTGAAGCTATCAGGGAGTCTATAGGAGAGCAGGTTAAGATTTTCGGTGCTACATCTGGTAAGGACTGGACATATACGGCTCAGCTTGGAGCTCGTGCGGCTTTGGGGATCCGTGACTGGGTCGCGAGGACCGTTGCGGTGATGTGTCAAAATCGGGAGGTTGACGAATACGACGTGGAAGACTGGTATGAGAGCCATAATGAGTTATAGAGTAGATCTTGGGTTTGTTGTACAAAGGGCCCTTGTGATTAAAGAGATTTACTGTGACAGTGCTGGACAGCAACCTACTGTATAAGTGAGAGTAGCTGTAGGACTGGCGTCCTAAAATTGTAGCCTTCTTCATCAAAAGCAACGTGTATATCACGGTGTGCACGGAGGAAAGGACAAAGAAGAAATTCAAAACAGTACAGAAATTTAACACTGTTTTTGTGGCTCTGAACTCAAAAACAAAGGCCAACTAGAGGAGATACTCGATGCCATCAAGCTTAGGGCCAAATAACTCTGACTCTGATTAAATGATCTCACTTTACAGAAATGAGGTCTGGCTCAGTTGCCTGGAGCCTCTCCAGAGTAACACATTTTATCCCACCATTTCATCTCTCCCGAATCTCTCCATCATCTCTTACATTATTCAGATTTCTGCGGATCCTAAATTTCCCATCTAATACACCACATTCTCTTTTCAATCATCAGACCATCCTTTCCATTGCTTTACTATCGCTTTACCTGTTATTCTCACATTCACAAGATGAGCGCCTCAGCCGAGTTCAATCAGGCTGACTGCTAGAGTCTCATAGAGAGGATAAAAAAGGCAAGCAAGATCAGCGAGTTAAGTTGGACACAGTAACGCATGCATTTATCTGGGTATCAGACCTAGAGTGTCTGCGAAGCCACTGCGTCATGTGTGAACAATTCCCATTCAAGGGCAGTATGCTTTGAAGAGCAGAAAGCCCAAAGAAGTCATACGCAACTGTAAGTTCTCCTTCTCATCTCCCTCCATCTCTATAGAATGGCTTCTGATTCCTCGATATATAGGGCTCTTGGAAACGAGGAAAAAAAAGGTTGAGGAGATGGACACTGGCACGCTTTGCGCTTCGGCCTATCGAATTGACACCAACCAGTCTGACTGCGAAATTCTGCTGGTTGCCTTCTAATCGGGGAGGACGGGGCGTTTAATATACTCTGCCTCCGTCCAGATTTACAGCGTTGCGTGGGCGCAAGGGTCTTTTGGTCTGAGTCCGCTCTCTCTTTCCCATGACGAAACGGAAATGGTCTTAGAACTCCAATGGCTCCTTCGATACAAGCACACATATGATGCAACCATCCCGATCGTTGCGCAGTCCCTGCCAACTAGAAACCAGGACAGCATCGACGGCTGTTACATCATCCGCCAGTCGTCTGGCGAGTTCAAGAAGTTAGTTTCGGGGAGCATCGTCACGCTCCGTACAGCAGACCCTGCACGCCTTCCTCTACCCAGTTTCGCCCTAATGGCCATGGCCTGGTACCTTGCTCGTGTTGTTTCCATGAGTGCGTCCGGATTAATTCAAGAGCTTGATATTCGACTTGAAGGCGAAGAAGACAACCGGATGGCTCCCATGGTAGTCTCTCCGCGGGTTTTGGATTGGATACTGACAGCCAGGATATGACGAATTTGGACTCTTCAAAGGGGGGTTAGCCCTTTTTGGCTGAGTGGGAAGATTCCAATAGACACCATCAGCAGAAAGCCCAGCTTCATACGCATCGAGCGTCACAGACAACAAATCACCACCGACGTCAGCCAATCCCTCACCTGCCAAGATACGGACTACCACCCAGTCGACGAATCTTGGCGCTACCACCATAAAAACCTCTTTGACGAATACTGACCCTACCCACCTCCCCGTTCGCCATATGAGTCAGTGATTAAGGAACGCGCCACTTTATCAAGCACGGTGTTGGCGAAGCCCCTTGTTACACCGTAAAGACGCAGTGTCCAGTGACGCGATACATTGACAAGTTAGTTGTCAGATCGATGGCCCTTTACTGTGGGGGTTCTGCTGTAACTAAGAAAGGGGTTTTTTCTTTCTTTTTTCCCCCTGCAGAACGAAATCGCCTAATGGCGGCAAGTATTCAAAACTAAACTGTGGTACGCTTGAACAGCGTAGCCTCTTGGTAGAAATCTTTCGGAACGGAAAAACATACTTTTCTTAGCCCAGTCACGTGTTCTTTGTTGAAGGTCGTCTCAATCCCCCCACTGTAGGCCTTTCCATTGGTCGCCGTTGGTATACAAAAAAACCAGGAGCTAGTCGCGAAGTGGCTTGGGTCGCGGGTTGACATCATCAAAGTCTGGGGAAACTGATAGAATGGTAGGTATATTTGTCATGTTTTGACCATGTTCCTCAGCATCTGCTTGTGAGGGGAACTTACTAAAATACCTTTGCTTTGTCAAGGTGGTCAGTGATCAGCCCACTGCATTCATGACTAATTACTAACAGCGCAAATAATAATAGGGCCAGCCCTTGCTAACCCACATCTCGCCCATTTATAAGGAGCTCCGTCCGCCCTTCTAGCTGCCAAACTTTTCATCCCTTCCATCACTCCTTGAGCTTGAGCTTGCTGATTTGACTCGACGCGCAAGACCATGGTTTGGTTTCGATTGGAATAACTACCAAGATGATAATATAGGGATTCGAATTCTCATTCCCAGCCTGTTTCGGTATGTATCATACTCCATTCCTTGTTACCCTGTGCCCCCCTCCCCCCCCCGAAGCATATGATGCTATATGATAGGACCGAATAGCATTGCGTGGAAAACCTACCCAAGAGCCAATTTAAGATGGATATCTGAACTGCTTTATCAAATTTATTTAAATACGCGACTCTCACGACGCTACTGTGTTATGGCTGCTGGCTAATATGGATTATGCGTATATAGGTTCCGATGCGAATGCGAAACGGGCTTGTGGGCAATGTTGCAGCGGAATATTTGAGTTTAGACAGGTTTCCAGTTAGCATTAATTAAAAGAGATTACTTTACAACACCTTGCATGTTCAGCTTTCCGTGATTTGTACTCGACTGTTTCTCAGCGCCTTTTACGCGGCCCCCTATCTATAGGTTTAGTTTAGACTGGGGTAAATCCGCAGCTGGTATTCAACATAATTATACAAATATTTCCGAGAGTTAGGTGTTGTGGAAATACAGAAGAGTTGAGACTAGACACATGAAGGACATTTGTTTGCTCATGTTCTGCAGATCTACAGTGTAGGGGCAATTCTGCTGGCTGTTACTGTACCGCCCAAGGGGGCAACAAGTTGTGGCTGACCTGAATCATTTATACTTCTTTTTCTTCAGGCTCTCAACAACACCAAGTCTTCCATGTATTCTCCGTATTTTGAAGTGGGATTTACCTAAGCATGCGGCCCTTTACCAATAAATCTGCCATTTTGCGCAAACAAACAAGGCTAGCAAATACTCGGCACTACTACCAGGCCTCCGCAGAGTTTATCTGCCATGGGCCAAATGGGAAGCTTGAGAAGCGCGAAAGTCCCCATTAAGATCGGTGACCCCGAAAATACATATGTTATGATTCTTCCTAATGTTGGTTCATGCTCTTCAAGCTGGAGGCCTTCTTGGCCGTGCCACTGCAGCGCAGGAGGCAGGATCGATCAAAGCTGGTTTTCTACTATGAGACTCGGCATTTTGCTCATGGTAAGCTCTTCTTCCAGTATTTGCTAGTTAGTTAGAAGGTTGTAATTAAGTAATCCTTTTAAAAGGGCTACCTGAGGTTTCCCGTTTGAATGTTCCTATAAACCTTCCCTCTCTTCCTAACGCAAAGACCAGCCCAGCAACTCTCTACCTATATGGTAAATTACAAACAATAGCTCTGAATGGCATAGTAGATGGTACGCTATCTGAGAGTTGCTGAATATTTATATAATACTAATTCTAATCCAAATCAGCACATTTCGCCGAATTGGCGAGTACTTCTGGTCCAGATCTTGGACAATCTCCCAACTATCTGAAGGATATGTAAACCTCACCAGACCCTGTTTCAGCCTCTATCCCACCAAGGGGAAGGATATCATGAGATCTCGTATCAGAGAATATTGGGAAGAACCTGGACCGGCAGCGCCTACCGAGTACTGTAGTTGTAGAAGCTGGCCCTGTGTCCAGCAGTTACTAGCCCCTCTCCGAAACCGCAGGCAGTTGACTTAGCTGTGACGACCATCAAGGCCATTGTAATATTCACCGATTGCCTGGAGTTCTAAGAAAACAGTACTATTTCTGGCCTCTGTAATCCAATAACAATGCGAATTTTGTTGCAATTAGGCGCCTTGCAAAATCCCTGCTAGAGACACACTGGAAGGTTGGAATGGAAGGTCTAGTCCTGAGTAATCTGTAAGTATATCCATATCAAAGCATTGTTCCAGATAATGGCTCCTTCTATTAGGGTTGAACATACAACATATAGCTCGTAAAAAACCGAGCTACCCAACCACTAGTATAACCGTCTGCTCTTATATCTTCCCGTCATCCAGACAACATCGCCGGATGAACTCCTCCTTCGTCATCTCTCCACTATCTACAAGCTCTTTATCCGCCTCTCTCTTCTCCAAAGCCTCATCATAACCCTCCAACTCCTTCACCTTGCGCGCCGCAAAAGCCTCAAGCTCGTCTGTATTATTCTTATTGAATTCCTCCTCGTGCATTGCCCACTCAGCCTTAAAATATCGCTGTAGCTGCATAAACGGAAAGCTGCGATGGTCACTGAAGCCAGATGAGAGAAGCATGTGAAGCCACATAGCCCCAGAGGTCTGTGACCACTTAATAAGACTAGAGAGCTCCTCCTTCTCTTCGTGGGCTGGACCTGGCATTTTCCTCTCTTCTTCTTCTTCTTCTAAGACGCGAGTGAAAATCTCCAAGTACTTGAAGTACCGGGCTGTAATAATCTTTGGCAGTTCACCCCCCACACAGTCCCAGTCAGGGTTGATAGGTCTGTCTTGGAGGAGCCACCATGGCGCTGAGCCGAAAAGCTGGGCTGGTCCTATGTATGACCATTCAAGATCTATTACGCCAACAACGGTGAGATCTTCCTTGCTTCGAACCAACAGATTTGCTAGGCCGAGGTCGTCGCAGATTAACTTGAATTTGCACCGGTCGTACTTTGCGTTGACCATGTTACTAGTTGATAACAGGGCTTGAAGGACTTTAAACGCTGTATATTTGTTTTGAGCGTTGTAGAAACCAACTGTTGAGTTTGGTTGCTTATCAAGCTGCTCCCAGTCCTGTCTGGCAAGGTATTGGAGATACTCGGTGGTTGCTACAAACCCCTGCTGTCGGTCACCTAGAGACCATTCATTTGTTTAGTCAACGCACTTGACCAAAGTATTAATCATGAAAGAGGAATGGAAAAAGGGAAAAAAAAAAAGCTATACCAAAGGTCTCCACTCCTCCATTTTGCAGGATACTATGTGCTTTAAATGTCAATGGACGTGCTGGTGTAACATTCAGAGCTTCAACCCCTGCCAGTGGCCAAGGTAAGCTTCCAATTCGGTCAAAGTCCAACTCAAACAGCCGAAGCATAAAATTCGCCATCTGCCTGTAGATAGCTTCAATATCAGAATCACTGATATCCTCCCTCATAAGCCTAGTAGGGTTCTCGGCGGTAGGATCCGCAAGAAGATGAGTAAGGCTCACACCATCAATCCAGTCTATCATGATAAATGGACCGAGACCAAGTGCATTGCTAGCAGCAAGACCCCACGCGTGGACTTTGGGAACAGGGATAGTAGTTCTGGTTCGGATAATATTCAAGGCTGAGACTTCCATTGCAACTTTCTCGTCGGCGTAGTCATTGCAGACTCTACCTTTGCGAGGAAAGCGGGCCATCCAGGCGGTGCCATCGCTGAATACCATCTTGACGCCGGCGTTAAATGCGCCGTTATGGAAGGAACCATCGAGCTGACAGGGGAGCTTGTTAGGATGATAAGTTGATACCCAGGGGCAGAGACGGCCTTCTTTGTGTGTCTCGTTGATCTTGTCGACCCAAAGTTGGCCCTCCACCTCGTGGAAAAGATCAATATGGGCGTTGGTGTCCATAATATCCAAAACTTGTTGACGCAAGAGGGGACTCGACAGCGGGCGGCGGGCTGTTTTTATGCTGGTTTTAAACCTGCAGGATGCAGCAGCCACTTACAGTGCTCCTGTCTCAGGGCCACTAAATGACCCCTCTCATCCTCTCAGGTAGGCGCTTTCTTTCCAAAGTGAGATCTCTGAGACGGCAAAGATGGTAACGGCTGATAGGGAAGATAAGAAGAGTATATCGTTGAGGAACGAAACGCCCACCCAACTCGCCTAGCATAATTGTCCTACACAGATGGCAGACGATAACACCTTGGAGATGGAAAACCGAAACCTAGACATCTACGCGCAGCTGACTAGAACAGTGCTCTCACTTCCCAAGACAATAATGATTGTGTGTAGGTGAAGGATTTCTCAATTCTTCTTCAAGCATAGAGAGAACAGAATTTTAGTATCTTCCTTGCATGCCTCACGTATCCGGGACTGGGTAAGTGGCACGCCAAAGAAATCTTCTCATCTCTTTGATGGTTAAAAACATTGGCCACCAAGTCCCATCCGGAGCCCCTCTCACACTAAACGGTGGTATATCATCATGGTCGGTTCTAATATCCTGTTCATTCCAAAGTGAATCTGAATCTTTCCTTTCCTGCCAAACAAGGGCCCAGCTTTTTAAATACATACGCGTATAGATGGTATGAATGCGATGCCATCTTTCTGTTTGAGCAGGAATTTGACGAACCAAATCATGGCAACGAGGGTCGTGACTCGATAGTATTTTGTCCACAAACAGTCTTACGTATTTAGGTTTGGCTGATCTAAGGGCCGTGGATAAGGCGCTGCGATTCATATCAACTTGTAATGGGTCTGCTCCTCTCTCGAGTAATTCTTGGGTGAGGTTCCATTGCGACATTCTCACTGCCTCTGCAAGGGGGTTTCCACTTCTAGCACCTGTGGAATTGATATTGGCACCATTATCGAGCAAGAAGCGTACAGCTGTGATGGCTTGATCCTCCATGCTCGTACTCCAGCGGCTAGTGGCCTGAACCACACATAGTAAAAGCGTGCTTTCTGTACCCCATTGGGACGGATAGAGACCGTTCACGTCAAATCCGCTGTCGAGAAAAAGTTTTATCGTCTCGAGCTGTCTACCCTCAGCAGCTTGGATGAGCACCTTTTGGTGTAAGACATCTTGTGGGTCGAGGGTCACACCACAGGCGAGCAACTGCTTGAAAGTTTCGAGCGACCCATGTCTTGCTGCAATTTGCAATCCCTCGATTGTCTTCGTGCTGGCCATAGTGCCAGGAGGCCAAAGATCGCTTTGCTCGAGCATTTGGAAAAAAAGGGCTGAATTTCCGGCTTGCAGGGCCTTGGGTAGGAGGAGTTTTGTCATAGTATCCAGCTCAGTAGTACTGAAGGCGAGTATATTTAGTTTCACCAGGATTTGGCATATCTCCTCATTTCCTGCGCTCAGGGCGTAGACCAGAATATTTACCCCGTGAGCCAGAAGCAGAGTTTCGCCTCCGCGAATCAAAGCCTCCGTTACTATAGAGGCACATTTGCCATTTATGGCACCTTCGATGGTGGAGATGCAGGCATCTGGCAACCGGTCTGGATTCGATTTTGCAACCTCGTCAAGCATAATCTTCGCAATTGTGAGTTGCCCATAAAGCCCGGCTTGCTCAAGGGCCGGGAATTTGTTGTTGCTCTTGATAATCTTGGGCGCCATCTCTAGCAACTGCTGAACAAGGCTTTCATCCCCAACTGCAGCCGCAAAAACGAGGAGATGACCCTGTGCCTTGGCATCAGCGTTCTTTACTTCCAATTCCAAATCAACTCTCTCTATTATCATTGCCGCGATGTCCTTTTGGCCGTCATGGACAAGATTTGCGATCCCTCTAGCATCGAAGGCTCTATCTTGAGCGTCGAAGTCTCTGGTATCGAGCTCTCTGTTCCGAGAATCAAAGTTCCTGATCCGGGTGTAAGACGCTCCACAATCCAATAGATACTGGACTACCGCACGATGGCCGTCAGATGCGGCAGAGTGAAGGGGTGTGTCAGGATCGCTCTCCCGTCTGGAAAGCTCAAAAGCCTCCCTGTTTGGATTCGCGCCAGCCTCGACGAGGAGCTTCACTATTTCCAAGCGACCATTATGTGCCGCAGTTAATAGCGGAAAATTAAAGCCAGTATTTTTGATATCGACGTCAAAGCCCGCTTCAATCAAGAATTGCAGTGACGACGCTGGACCATTTTTAGCAGCATCTAACATCAGATCATATTGGTCGCGGTCCGATAGGCGCTCTCCCTCTAAGATGAAGAGCTTGAGGAGGCCCAGGTGGCCTTTTGTGATCGCATGGGAGACGACACGACTTTTGCCTGCAAAATGATTGCTGAAGAACGATATCCCGCATAGGTCCAAGCAGATGGAAGTGAATTCCTGGGTTGGGTAAGAGCGGTAGAATATTTTCAGGTCGACCCCTCCCGAAAGCATTTTTCGGAAGGCGCCGAAGTTACGACCGCAGACGATTCGATTCAGTCCCTGTGGTGAACATGACTGGGCGAATCTGGGATAAAGATGTGGGTTGTTGGCGATCTGGCATAGCCGTTGGCATGTCTGGGCGACGGCGTTAGCATCAGATGCATATTCAAGATGCTCAACAATTGAATGCAGAATCTCAGCGGGCAAAGAAGAGAGATGGGGCTGCCGAGGCATGGTTGTGAGGGCGAATTAATTGGGTTCGGGGGTCATGACGGTGGGAGAACTAGCAGGGGAAAAAAAAGAATCCCAGAATTACTTGACATCGCTAGGGCTGTGCACCTTAGAAAAACAGCAGTAGCTACCGGTGCTCCATTTACGTGAAAGTAGTGCAAGGCTTGAAAGGAGAATAACCAAATAATATAATTGCTCAGTAAATTGTCTCCGTAATAAATAATAAGCGATGACAAGTTCTCAAGCGAATACGGAGGCCTATCGGGACAAAATCGCAATAACGTAATATAATGTTCGGACTAGTAAACTGCTGGCAGAAAAAGCTGATTACGTACACAGATAGACTTGCTTAGTTTCACCACTTGGTTACTTGTCCCGAGCACCACGTAGAGGTGCAAGTCCTGCTCAGGTGTTGTACACAACCTGTACAACTAGGCAGTGATAGTGCTAGTGTACGCATAGGGAAGAGATAAGAAAGCTTGTACGTACTTATA